>JAQFZQ010003113.1:0-11621 GCA_034696005.1 Glomeris marginata | reverse complement strand
ATAGATGGTTGGTGTCAATTAGAAAGTTGTAGAGGACCATTAATTAGAGAGAAACCATATTTTTTCACATTTTTATGCGAGTTTTCAAATTGTAATAAAATATATTGTAATGCAGCGGCAAGAATGTTAAAATTTCAAAAATCGAATGTTTTCCAATTGTGGAAAGTTTTCAGCGTTGGCGGGAAACATTGGCTTACTGTCAGTGATGACACCTTATACCAATATAAACTGTTAATAAAAACTGCTGCCCATACTTATTTTTACAAAAACCATCTGAGTATTTTCACTATAATATTTATTTGCCTGTGCTAAATTGCGTTTCATTCAAATTATGGATTCAAAAGCAATTCTGTAAATGCATCACTGGTCTTGATGTTGCCAGAAGCTTCAAAACAAAAATGTGAAATGTTGCATTTCAAGCATAGGCTATTGAATCCATTATGAACACATTCCAAAATTTGAAAAAGTTGGATTTTTGAAATTTTAACATTATTGCCGCAGCTTTACAGTATAATTTATTACAATTTGAAAACTCGTCATAAAAATGTGACAAAATATGGTTTCTCTCTAATTAATGGTCCTCTACAACTTTCTAATTCACACCAACCATCTATCTTCTACGGTTTTCGATTTAAGTTTTCAAAAACCTTGAACAGTTTGCTGGAGGTCAAAGGTCACATGACCACTCGATCCGCCCCTACATTATTACTAATAACAGCCTATCGACCAGATTTTTTACAAAAAAAATCACATTATGCGGAACATCCTGTATATTAATATGTTAGTTTATTTATACAAATAAATCACATTATAAATAAATTGTTAGTACAATACAAGATATGCACAATGATGATTAAAATTATGTCTTATAAAAATATAGTGAAAGTTTTAAGGCAAGTTTTAAATGTAATGCAATTGGATTAAACTTATGATTTCAAAGATTAGGGGAAGATAAATACACTAACAGTTAACAAACAGAAGCGAAGAAAAGAAGGAATTCAAATACTAAGTTTATATCAATATTTGCAGAGGTAACATGTTCTCTATATAATTATAGTATCTTGATACACAAAATTATCAATATTGCAGGACACACCCTATTCACACGGTGGATTAAAAGAGGAGCCATAGCTACAATCTGAAAGCAAACTTTGAGTCATGGCAATATTCAAATAAAAGCAGAGCAAACACACAACTTAAACTTAGCTGAACTCATATGCAACAACCATTAATTCCAAGGTACATATAAAAGTTTAGTATTATAAATTACTTCAATTAGAATTAACATTATTTATTGCCCACAAGATGGTGCTACAGATACCAAATAATTTTGAGGTAAGAGAATCCATCAAAGACAGCGACAATTTCTTTGACTCAGTTGCGCAAGGATTGCGACAAGTGCACCATAATAAGACATTCACAGTGAAGTCATTGCGAAATGACTGTAAAGTATTCGCACAAAACCACATACGGGATGGTAACACTTGGATAATAGAGACATTTGAAAACCATAATGTGGAACTAGAACATTATATTGAATGCATTGCGATTTCATTTCGAGACATAAATTCTGCAGAGCCAATTACCTTAGGACTAGAAAAGAATGTCATTTGGGGGCGACCAGCTATAGAAGGAAGAATGCTGTGTGCTATTCACAACATTGCCATTTATGTTATTGATATGTATGCTACAGAGAAAACATGTTTATATGAATCAATTGACAAATCAGGTTGTAGAACAATGGATGACATTGACTATGATGCTAAAGACACAATCTACCTTCTAAACAAAAGTTTACCACACTTCGAACCATTGCTTCGAAAGCCAGTTAAGCAAATTTATGTCACCGAGCAAAGTGCTATCAAAATTGATAATGATTCTCGTGTTACCTCTGACTCATCAGATGATGATGATCTCATAGCACTTAATTCAAAAATGACTATTATAGTAAACAGCAGAAAGCAAGAACATGTAAAAGTGAAACAAATTGGCGAATTAATTCATAAAGGTGCAGACATTAATTTTAGGGATGCAAACAGAAAGAATGACACACCATTGCATCTTGCCATACGCAAAAGAAATTTCAAAGTTATAGAATTTCTCTTGGAAAATAATGCTAATATCCATGTCAAAAACAGCAATAAGAAAAGTCCACTTGATCTGGCTAGTGATTTGCAATACATGGAGATAGTTGACATTTTCAGCAAAAAATTAGAGAAGGAAAAGAAAAATTTGCAGAAATCTGCAAAACATAATACAGCTGATGGGGGAAATTCAGACAATTTTAAATCAAAGAAAAACAACAATCTGCAAAAACATGCTTTTGCAAACAAACCTATGCAGGAGACATACAAGAAAAGACTCGGAGTCACAGGTGCAGGTGGACACTTCTTTGAAATGAATTTACTGACTTTGTTTAAACTGCGGGGGGACGATCAAACAGAAAACTTCTACTTGGCAGGGAATATGGATGATGCAGGTGCATTTGATGATATAGTGTTCAGATTTGTTGAAAAAGATGGGAATTCACAAATAGTGTTTCTGCAAGCTAAACACAAAGAGGTAGCATCTAAGGAAAACATAACGTATGAAAAGTTGAAAAAGGAAGGAGATTTCTATTTGAACAAATACTTTCAAGCCTTCTTAGGAATCAAAAATAAGTTTAGTGAAAAATCTAACCATCCTGTGTTTGAAGGAGTGTTTGAAAACTTGAACTGCAAGTTCATAATGTACACAAATGCGGTATTGGACAACCAATTTGAAATTAGCGGGACAATTAATGCAAATGAGGAGATAAGCAGCATTATGAAGGCAGGCAATTGTGGGAAGGCATTGAAATTAAAGCCTATGTTTTCCTGCAATGATGACATTATTGCTGGACTAGCAGAGAATGCAAGACTTGAATGCTTAAACTCATTGGTTAACAGTTTACTGAAGTTCATCTCTTTGGAAAGATGTGATAATATAATGAGTGATGAAACCATTCAAATTTACCATGTATTTTTAGCGGAAAACGTCATGGAAATTGATTTGGGAATAAAGCAGGACAATGAAAAGCAAGACATTATTGATCATAAACCAAAAGACGATTCTGAGGCGAGTGAGGAATTATTTTACAAGTGGAAATTTCGAAAAGATTTCTTAGAAAATAATTCTAAAAGTGCAGAACTCTCAGAATTCAGAAATGCAATTTTTAAGGCGTACACAGAAAACTCACTCATGTCAGGACAATGCAAAAGGTCTGGCTTCATAATTGATAATGAAATGAAAAGTTCATGTGAAAAAATAGCACACCTACTTGACAGTTCAATCACTAGAACCATTGAAATTGATAGTATTGCAGACAAAAATGTTATGGATATCGTCTGTGACTTGGTTGGAAATGTTATAGTCTACATTAAAGAAAATGACGTTTTCAAGTTTACTGATGAAAAGTATCTTGATAAGCAAGGCACAGAACTTGTTGCTGAAATTAAGAAACACCTAACTCACAATAATGTGATATCCAAGTACACATTCATGAATACTGATTTCATTATACAGGCAAAATTACGCAGAACATCGTTCAGCCTCCCAAGAGAATTTGGAAATGTGAGACCAAAATTCAAATATCCAGCAGCCATTTTATGCGAAGAGATAGTAAATTTGCTCAGAACTTACCGCACAGGTAACGTTTGCAGAGTAGAAAGAATAGATTACAAATATGTTAAGGATATTGCCAAATTAGTTGGTAATTTATTTCAACTAGATGAAGATAGTGGTTTGCTGACATTGGCTGACACGGTGTTGGATGAGGAAGTTCAACAAATTTTGGACATGTTGAAAGTGGCAATGAATGAAAATAATTATAATATGCAAACTGTCTTTGACATCCAAGTTAGAAAGTTTCCCAGTCTCTCTTTGGGTTGTTCAAAAGGAAATGAAAATTGTGCAAGAGAATTTCTTAAGAGATTCATAATATGCTCAGGACAACCAGATGAATGCAAATTAGAGGAACTAATAATTGCTGAGTTGGTCGACATTTACAAACTGACTCCGACTGAAGCAAAATCATCTTACAAAAATCTTAACTACATAATGAGGAAGTGGTGGGAGACAAAGAATGATGTCAAATATCTTAGGAAAGGAGATGGGTTCCTTAATGAAATTGTGAGGCGTGACATTTGCTTTGAATTAAAGTCACCTGTAAAATCGTTCATTGGAAGGACAAAAGAGTTAGATGAACTGAACAATATTTTGCACGCAAATGAAAATGACGGTAACACTACTACTATCTCGCACTTAGCTTGTATTAGTGGCTTAGCAGGAATAGGTAAAAGTGAATTGGCAAGAAAATATGCTGAGAAGTTTGGTGAATCATATGATGGCAATGTCATATGGATTGATGCTGAAAGTATGGAGACAATATCCACTTCTTTTCGTAATTTATGCCAGGATAAATTGAGCATCTCCACCAGAAATGTCAATGGATTCGAAAAGAGCATTACATCTCTTGTGGGAGATGTGTATACGTTTTTTGGAAAAAGGAAAAGTTTGTTTATTTTTGACAATGCTCAAAGTTCTAAAACTGAACACAATAGTACTGAATTTATTCTGAATAATTTCTTGCAACTATCTAACCCGCATGGCTCTAACAGACCATATTGTATCATTACATCTTGTTACCAATCATGGCCTTGCAGGGTTATACAATTGGATACATTGACTGAAGATGAAGCAGAAGAATTTGTGAAGTACATGCTGGAAATAAAAAACCACAGACACAATTCTGAGATAAAACAGCTCATTCGAAAGTTACAACATTTCCCACTGGCATTGCAACATGCAGTTGCATATATACGAGCAAAGGATAAGGAATGCAAGGATTTAAATGCTGAGTATTCAATCCAAGAATATTTAGAATTTTTTGAAGACAAGGAGGGAAAGAGAGAAATTCTGAATTGTGAATTCCCAGAAGGCAGTCCTAATATGTATAAAAATACAATATTTAAAACATTGAAGATTTCAATTGAAAAAATTGAAAAATCTGTGAATGGCACTGATGCCATGCAACTTTTGAATATTATGGCATACCTTGCTCCTAATGAAATTCCAACAAATCTATTTCAGAAAATGGCAGATAAAAAAGAATCAGGCATAAGAAGTATGATTAACATACTCAAGCAATATTCTCTTATCAGGGTCCATGGCGGAGAGGCAAATATCCACCAGCTGGTACAAAAAGTTATACAAGTAAAAATGCAAGATCATGATATGGAGAAATCCACTATTAGAGAATCACTAACTGTTCTGCAAGGCAATATACAGAGAACAGACACAATAGCCCATGGGGTAATGGCTTGGAGTCATGCTTGCAAATATAATGAAATCGTGTGCGAATTTCTTTCCTTCCCAAACACTATTATTGAATCATTTGTCACAGCTGTGAGGTACGAAGATGCTAAGTTATTTGGAGACAGAGAGCTCAACTTTCTGAATTCCGTTCTTGGTGATATTCACCTAAGTTCATTGAGCATGAAGTTCAGCTTATCACATGTAATGTACTGTCAAGGCAAGTATGAGGAAGCATTATGCTCTTACAGAGATGTTTATGAAAAACAGAAAGATGCCTTGGGATATGAACACAATACTGTTTTAAGAACACTGAACAGTATAGCTGATGTGCAGTATAAGCAAGGCAAACTAGATGCTGCATTGCAAACTTATGAAGAGGTATTACAAAAAAGAACAAAAATGCGTGGTCTAGACAATCCTGAAACACTGAGTACCCGTAATAGTATTGCATGCATATGGCACAAACAGGGAAGAAAAGATGATGCATTGCAAGCATTTACTGAAATTTTAAAGAAAAGACAGGAAATCTTGGATATTGATCATGCAGACACGCTCATTACTCAAAAAAATTTAGCTGATGTCCTGACTAGCCAAGGCAAATATGATGCTGCATTGCAATCTTATGAGGAGGTTTATGAGAAAGAAGAACAAACTCTTGGCCCAGAACACCCAAACACATTAACAACCAGGAACAACATTGCACATGTATTGACAAGGACAGGAAAAGACGAGAAAGCTTTGGCCTTCTATGAAGATGTCTTAGATAAAAGAGGCAGAGTCTTGGGTTCTAATCACCCAGAAACATTAGAAACTGAAATTCGTACTGCCGAACAATTTTCAAATCAAGGTAAATACGATGATGCCCTGGAATTGTTTCGAAATGCTGTTGAGATATCATGCACAGTTTGGGGGGTTGATGATCCACAAACATTTAACCTACAACACAACATAGCTGAAATACAGTTCAGGCAAGGCAATTATAAAGACTCTATCTTGTCATATCAAAAAGCGATGGAAAAAGAAACACAAATATTGGGAAAAGACCATGAAGCTGTTTTCCGAACAAAGTTCAAAATATTTGAAATATTTCTAAACCAAGGAAACTATGCTGCAGCTAAGCCGCTTTGCAGAGAAGTTATTGAGATGCGTGCTAAACTAATGAAGGTTTCCGATCATGACACATTAAAGATGCAATTCAGCATTGCAGATATGTTGAACAGCCAAAGCAAATATGACAAAGCCCTTGAAATCTACGAAGAGGTTTATGAAGCACAAATTGATATCTTGGATCCTGACCATGAAGACACAGTGAATACACAAAAGTTAATAGCTGAAGCTTTGTACAATTTGGATGAATATGTTGATGCATTGGTCTCTTTTAAAGACACTTATGAGAAGCAACTGGTTATATTTGGAGCTGACCACAGCGAAACTTTAAATACACAGTATTACATTGCAAATGTTCTGAACTGTCTCGGTAGATATGAAGAAGCTCTATCTGCCTACAATGAGGTTTATGATAAGCATATTCGTGTCTTGGGCTGTGACCATGAAGATACAATCAATACACATTTTGACATGGCTGATTTATTACATAGGCTAGACAAATATGATGAGGCTTTGCAAAGCTATAATGAGTTACTAACAATACAAAGAGAATTTGTAGGATCTGAGCATGAAGACACAATCACCACACTTTATAACATTGCTAATGTAAAGGTGAGCCAAGGCAATTATGAAGACGCTTTGATACATTATAGGGATGTTAATTCAATAGAAAAGAAAATTTTAGGTTTCGAACATGAGGACACATTAACCACCGAAAGCAATATTGCAGATGTCTTGTGTGAGTTAAACAGGTATGATGAGGCTCTCAAATGCTATGAAGAAATATTCACAATACAAAGAGAATTTTTGGGATCTGAGCATAAAGACACGTTGACCACACAATTCAACATTGCTAATGCACTGGACAACCTGGGGAGATATGAAGAAGCTTTGGTGCATTATAGGGATGTTAATTACATGGAAAAGAAAATTTTGGGTTTTGAACACGAGGACACATTAACCACAGTAAGCAATATTTCAGCTGTTTTGAGCGAGCTAAGCCGAAATGATGAAGCTTTGAGAAGCTATGAGGAAATATTCACAATACAAAGAGAATTTTTGGGATCTGAACATAAAGATACGTTGACCACACAATTTAACATTGCTAATGTGCTGGACAACCTGGGCAAGTCTGAAGAAGCTTTGATACATTATAAAGATGTTAATTTGACGGAAAGAAAAATTTTGGGTTTCGATCATGAAGACACATTATTCACAATAACCACCATTGCTAATGTTTTGTGCAACCTCTGTAAATTCGAGGACGCATTGCAGTATTATGATGAAATATTTGCAATACAAAGAGAATTTTTGGGGTCAGAACATGAAGACACATTACAGACACGATACAATATTGCTGATACACTCGGAAAGTTGGGCAAATTTGGTGATTCATTAGTCATTTTTAAAGAAGTACAGTGCACAATGCAGACTTCTTAGTTCTGCCCACCCAGATACTTTGAAAACATTAGAAAATATCCACATATTGTCACTATTTGAATTACAGTATTAACAAAATAAGCATTGGCCAGTGTCTTTCATTATTTTCATTCATTACCTGCCCTATTGTTATCTATAGCATCATAAGCATATAAATAGTTTACGAATTCTGTCCAAAACATAATATTCTACATGTAATGAAGATATTCTATTCGGATACAGTTGAATGCAAAATGTAAATACTTATAGGATACATATCGTCCTAGATTTTGAAGTGGTTAATACAATCAACCAAAATATGAAACTCTTGTTAAATAATCTATACAGTTGATTCGAAAAAATTATACTACAATGTATGTGAATAGTTAATACAGCATTATCAGGCTGCCAAAATGACAATTTTAATAGCCAAGGAGTGGAATGGTAATTGACTATAAATGCAGATTCAACACAAGGATTAATATGCACATCAATAGAAGTTGAATGTTGTGATTGGAGTGTGTTTTCCTCGAGTCAAATTTCAAAGCACCACTTGCAAGAATAGTGTGTGTGATTGAACAACTATGTGATGTCATCAAGCTAACAATTAAATTTGCATTCGTGCCAAGGAACATGCCGCAATGTAATGCACGTGTACAAAACCACAAATTGTATGAAGCAAATGGAAAATATATGGACTTGGATAATGCATTCACGTAGCAATAATGAGCTATTTGCATTACAAGGAATTGGAGCTTCACAACATCATCGGCAGTCCTAAAGGTAAAATTGTACTTATGATGTGGGTGATACTCACAAAAATGGAAAATATATCTTTTATAATGTAAGTGATAATTATAATGATAAATGCTAAATTTGGAATATTTATTCCCTGGCATGCGCTCAATATGTTGAACCGTTCTGATGTCATGATGCTGAAACGTGTTGCCAACTCTATGGGTAAAAAGTATACATATTGCAGATGCTTATTTCATTATTATGATTAATTAAAAAACATTATCAAAATATAGAATGATGTGTAATTATAGTATAAAACTACCATACTGTTGTTCCAATAATGTTTTTATGACTATCTTGTTAATTTTTGTACACTTGTAGCGAATAACAGTACATATAACAATATTTGTTAGCATATGGTCCAAAGAATCTCCCACATGTTATTTTGCAGAAGATGGAATTGAGCGGTGTACGGCAATAACAATTTTTGTTGCAAATGAATATATATAAAGGTTTTAAGAGCACCTATTATTTTATAGGTCATGCAAACTGCAGAGATTTATTAGTTAGATGGATGCTGCAAGAAAGCTATGTTGCCCCAAACATGCCAGATATGTAAAATCAACTTGAATATGGCTCAGTACTACAGAACAGCAAAGTCTTGTTGTGTTCAACATTTGTAAGTAAGACATTTAATTTCGTCTATCACCTGATTATATATTTCTTTTGCATTTAAATAGGCAGAGGATATTTACATTATTTCATAAGTTGTTTTTTGTTTTCATATTAGATGCATTTACGATTACAGAGAAGACCCAGAAGAGTGAATTCAAAGCCATTGTTGACAATACAATGTATATAATTAAATCCCTGTGTGTTTATAATTAGTTTCATTATTATATATAGAGTGGTAATTATTATTTATATATTAGAAAGCGTGGTGAGCGGTCGCTTGTTGTGGCAGCTTATTTTAGGTTATACATCAAAATTGGTGTCCAGCTGCACACTATAGACGGACAGCCAATGGAGGGTCGCTGAATAACTTTCATTTTGAATAAACTCCTCAACATCAAAAGTGCGATGCTCTACCGTCCCAGCCAATAAATGAACTAAAACGGCATGTGGGTGCCCAGCAATGAAAACGGCATGAAACAGCCAGTTTGGCCAGCAATAATGAAATACCAGTTTCCTTGTCTTTTCCCTGTGCGTTCCATGAAACATTAACTAACTGAAGTTTATAATATGAAGTACAAACCTACCTAACCATCTCATGACTGCATTATTTTGATGAATGTACATATTGTTTTGCATAGAATATAAGTAATGCAATTAAATATTATGACTAGGAAAAATAATGTACAAATTAATGTCTACAGACAAGACATCAAACATTATCACAGGATCACTTGAAAACTAAACCTGATTTAAAACAAACAGTAAATAACAGGTGTCCATTATACTATATCTTTAAGGCGGAATCACACGCAACGGTGGGTGGTTGGTGACAAATGACGTTTTTCCGAGCTATTAAAACTGGTGTTCATAAAATTGGCGCTGCTCAAGGCCAGCAGGAGCCTTGACCACGATAAAATCAAGCCTAATAGTTGGAAAGACGCTCTTTTATTTGAGCTTTTGTTGGTTTCGGTGGGTTTTACAGAAACCGTACTACGAAAACATTCACAAATATTAACGTTTTTAGTGCAATTTTGGAAAGGTACGCGACACGCCATAAATTTCCTAGACAACATATTACAAAATCTCTAATTACAGGAATATTCTACATGTTATTCCACGCAGCACTGCACATACGGATTTTTGATATCTTTAATAGTTTTTAAGTTATGAGCGAAAATCCCGTTTCCCAAAGTTTCAACAAAAATGGTTTTTCACACATTACTCAAAAACTATTATAGATATCAAAATTCCGTAAGCGCAGTGATGTGCGAAATAACATGTAGAATATTCCATGTAATTAGAGATTTATAATATTTTGTCTAGGAAATTTATGGCGTGTCGCGTACCGTTCCAAAATTGCACTAAAATCGCTAATATTTGCGAATTATTTACAAAGGTTCTATGAAACGCACAGAAACAAACTATAGCTCAAATAAAAGATCGTCTTTCCAACTATTAGCATTAATTTTATCGCGATCAAGGCACCTGCTGGCCATGAGCAGCGCCAATTTTCCGAACACCACTTTCGGAAAAGCAAAAAATTGTATTTCCCTACCCTAAAAGTGTCACGCGTGTGTTCTCGCCTTAACAAATATGAGATAAAATTTTTAAATTGTGTTGTAAATATTAATACTCAATTGCTACTTATTTGTATTAGCAAATATTTATATTTAAAAGAACTACCAAGTTATACACACATGCATGCAGATTTGGCTAAAGATTACAATGTATGATACCTTACTGCCTCATTATTAGACAAAATATATGTAAATCTGTTCAATGAGCTGTATTCTGTGTCAGGAATCGCTAGCTCCGCCGATGTATTCACAAGATTCTCGGGACTAGTTTTCGGGGGCCGCCGCTAGGTGGCGTTTAGCCGTCCGACATTTTGGCGCTGTGTAGTTTTTAGTCCGTTTTAGCGACCGTCATCCCGGCCGTCATCCGTTCCGATCTACGCCTCGATCCTGCGTGTTTTTCAACGGCAAAGTTTTTAAAATGCCGTACACAATCCATGGCAGGGTTTGTGTAAATTATCCTCAAGATCATTTTAAAAATCTAAATTATTGAAATTGACATTCCCTAAACAATTATTGACAATGAAATATTTTTAATGTCACAATTAATATATTCCATTTTATGCAAAAGATTCTAGTGTAAATTTCAATTGTACTGATGTGTAATTTTTCTTCTGTGTAGAAGTCAATATTAATTCTTAAATCAAAATTTTTCACTTTCACAATTACATTAAGTAAAATAAGTATATTTTATAGTTTATTATTTGCACAAGTGTGTATCATCATTACCTAATTTTAGTCAGAACAGTTCATTAATAATGTGATAAAAATGTT
>JAQFZQ010003112.1:0-11624 GCA_034696005.1 Glomeris marginata | reverse complement strand
GACGCATAGGGACGCATTGATAGCAGCGCCACCACACGGATTTCTCCGGGAACCTTGCCGAGAAACTTGTGAATAGCCCTATGTATTTTACAAAAATTTGGCCCTCTGGCAAAAAGTGCCTCTCCAAAATTATTGCGGCAAAGAAAAACCGTGTTAATATACACTAACTGTGTAGGATGTTTTGGCTATAATGTTTATTTGGGAGACAAGAGGAGATTTGCCCCTATGACTGCAAATGCGACCCGTCAGTCATCAAGAAACAAGATCTTCTCTTTTCCAACATGGCCGCCATCAACGACGCTTGCCAATCGACTCGCACGCGCTCATCCTCAACGATTTGTGACCAAAATTCTTGACATTTATCGCCCGAGACAACAACCTTCTGTCTGCCTTCTGTGATTAACATAATAAACGAGGCTCAAATTTACGGCTTTGCAACAGTTGCAGTATGCAGGCTGAAATATGAGGCACCATAGCTGCAAAGTTCTGTTACACAATCATGACATACTATATGCAATACATTTAGCACTCTAGACTATGCTGTCATTCTATCCTACATTTCTTGCAGCTTCACTTGCATAAGACGTTCCTAATTAGCCACTACTCTTATTACAATTTTCCTCACATTTATTGGCATGAGTATGTATAATGGCCACGTTTTCATGGATGCCTTGGCAAGGGCACCCACACATTCGTATATGCCCACCCAAGTCAACATCTACACATCATTTACCATTTGTAACTAAATTTACAAAAACCTATATTTGTTGTTCACCTGCATACACAAAATAATTTAGTCTGAAACCAATGACCCGACCCTGACCTATCAAAAGCTTCCAAATGAAATGCTATTAGAAAGCATGCAGAGAATAACATGAAAATACATAAACAGAAATAATTAGTTTTATCTCATCGTTACGCGTGCATAAACTTGGAATCACTTCACTTCACAAAGTGCAGAGATGAGAAAACACTGCGCATGCGTGAGTGACATGCGATATCAAACAATGAAATGCTCAGGAATTGAAAAAATGTTTCGCATAATATACACGTTAGACCTCAAATACAACACATCCTGTCGCCACACATATTCAGGCTTCAGTCATCCACAAAGTTGAACCAGTCAACCAAATAGCAAAACTGTCATCGCACTCCGAAACAAGTCAACCAATTGGATTTTTTTTATTGAATACTATATTAATTTGGAATACAATTCAGTAGTACTATAGTATGTCAGCTTAAACTTGGGGTTCGTCTGGTACATTTTCAGTTATCTAAACTATTGTCCATCATACTTCCCACCTTATGAGCAGAAAAGAATTTAAAACAGTGTTAGCAAATTGGCAATACTATTTCCCTTTATGCCATTTTCACCAATTAGCCACTCCTATTTTTGGAAATAGGTGATTTGCAGAATGGCAGGTGCAGGGCGCCAATAACAGCCCCCTTCACACTATGTCCACACACAAAACCTCACAAAAGAGAACCCCTTGTTTGTAAAGGCAACCATACTTGAAGTGTGATAAAGATATGACAAAAGTCACTTAGTATATTAAAGTTATAACGATAATCACGAACACAAATAACTTTTATGATTTTTAAATACGAAACTATTTGAGGTGCTATACTTTGACTAAAATAAAACAGTTTTTCAAGGAGGTATACACTGTATATCTACATGGGCACATTTGTTGCATATGCATTAATTAATGACTGACATTTTAATTAGCTTGATAAGACACATATTACCATGTCATTTACATAGATGCTTCAAACAAGGCATTTTTAGAACTGGCCCAAATTAGGAAATTTCTCATAAGTCTAGGCCTCCTAAATATGGCTGCCATTAAGCAAATGCACATGTGATAAGGGACACGACTTCTGGAATAGATCAATGTCTACTGCAGTTTCCATGGAACCGAGTTGGTGTTCACATTTTGAAAGATTACAGATGTAAATTCCTCCTTCCAACCAACGTCCACAGATCTAAGATAAGTCTGTCACAAAAGTGCTGCTTCGTTGCCCCAGTAAGCTCACCTTATTATAAACCCATTTACATATCCAAAACCTGGTCTCTTTTGGGCCGGCTGGCAGATGCAGAGCAGACATAGTGGAAGGGATGGAAACTCAAAGCTGAACAAAAAGCGAGATCAGGTTCTCGATTAATCGATTCGTCGCACAGCACCACCCTCCTGTACCCCCTTGCCCTTCACCCCTCACCCATGCTCGGGGTGCTGATGCCCCTATCCGCATTCCCCCTTTTTTCTACTGCAAAGAAAACATAATGGCCACGTCTTCAATAGGAAGGAAGGACGATGATGACCATTATGTTGGACAAGTTGAACACAATTAAACTCAAATTATCGCACTCAGGCATTTAACCCCAGATGACATCCACTAATTCCCAATCATTGAACTCTCCATTTTTTAATCCTTTAATTCGTCTTCATTTCTTCCCTTTCACCCTTTCTAAATAACAATGTTCTAGACAAACTTCATTACTTCATGCAAGGCTGCCTTGGGTCATGCATCACTCCATCCATTATTCAACATTATTCTTCTTGATCACAACCGAATTTTTCCTTTCATTTTGCCATTTTTTCTCCCTGCAAACAAGTAAAATAAAAACGAAGGCTTTTGTATTCACTTGCATTATAGCTGAAAGCTGAACTTTAACCTACATATCTGTACCAGTTATAATACAAGTTTATAGTACCTACTCTTGATAGTACTTATAATGTCAAGTTTGAATAGGATGAATAGGAAGCAACCTTAGGGGTTCAGAAAATCCACATCGCACGTGACCCTGGACCTAAGCTTCAAATTACTGAATTAATATCTTGCATATATGGCAACCATCAACAAGTTTCAATTGTAATTTAAGTAAGTTGTACATCATCATGGAATCCTTACAATAAATGAGATTACCCACTGTACTGAATCATTTAACTAAATATCCAGGTTAAACAACACACCATAAAATTAAATAAAACCATAGAGTGATCTCTACATCACCTTCCATATGCATCACAAATTAGTTTATCATTGATAGAGGGTTTGAAACACTTAATTTTCTATGTTTTCCATAGGGATGCACTTTATTGAACTTACAAGACCATACATTGGCAGGTGATCTGTATCTATGGGCAACTTTTATGTTACAGCAAATGGCAGGATTGGGTCATTTTATGGGCCCTCCCATTGCATGCCGTTTCCCCTGTTTACGCTCGGTTACGTAATGGGGAAGTTTCATTATCGCATTCAGTGATGTACACCGTGCCAACCCGATTACTGATGGATATATCGATGGGGAGGGGGTTAGGGAATCATAATCTCTGTGACTAATCGCACATATCCAATATGCTGATTCAGTACATCCGTTGCAAACGTCCCACACTGTTCCCTATATCAAGTCTCGATCAAGTCTATGCAATGCGGATGTGATAGAAACATTTATTTTCCCTGACATGTAGATAAGCTTATTAGTATTTTACACAGCAGGAATATTGCTTTTACTAGTGTTAAATCTTGCTTGCGTGCAAACACAGGTCAGCCATTACTGTGATCATGACAACAAGTCAATAAAGTCTTCCGATAAGGTATATTACAGCTTTACTGCAAGGTAGTTTGCAATTAAAGGGAATGAAAACTTCCCTAACATGGTCATCCATATCTTCGAGGGAAACATGCAGAAATGAACCTTAATTTTTTGGATACTAAATATTGTTAAAAATATCAACTTCGAATATTTTTACTGTATTTATTAAAAAAACCAATGGCAACATGAGCAGAAGACAAATAATAATAATGGCAGTACCTAAAAATGTGCAGTTGCTCGATCGATCTCCACAAGGTCTTCCAGAACCTGCAAGTATTACACCAATTATAAGACTTTTGTTTTTAAACATAATAAGTACTATTAATGTATCCTCCTCACTTGATCAGTGGAAGTGCCAATCTTTTTTGCCAGTTCTACTTTCTCAGTAATGGAAAGGTTGACAAATCTCCACAGCAGGTCACCATCGAGCATATTTCGTGATGAATTCATAAGTAACTTTCTATGGCTTCGAATCATCCTAATAAAATAAAATAAAATAAACCTTCACATCAAAGAACATCATGCAGTGCAGTATACAAATCATATTTAAAATTATACCTATAATCTTTAGGATTGAGGCCAGCTGTATGTGGGATGTGCGAGACCAAAACATTTTGCAACATTAGGAGCCGGCGATAGGTCTTCTCAGGGATGGGTAATAAGTATCCAAAACTGCCATCCAATGTCGCTAATCATTGCAGAACACACATTTACATATAAAATGATCATTCCCTTGTGAAAACTGTAAAACATACCAAACATTGAAATATGTCTCCTTTCTAATGGCCCTGTCAAAGGATGGTCCATTGATGGATCACAAAGTTTACACCGAATTCTGAAGAAACTGTGAATATTTGATCCCACATAGAAGTCTCCTTTCCTCAGGAGCCTTTGTCCACCAATGCTTTCTCGTGCTTCAGGATTATACATGTAGAGAATCAGATTCTTTTCAACATCTGACACTGTAATTAATGTAAACTCTTTCTTAGAACACTAAAACATTAGCACACACTGAATTGATAAGTTATCCATGCCTAAGAAGCCCATTTGGGAGTTGTCAATGAAAAATTCTGTTGCGTAAACTTCAAGGGGCCTTAAATCCTGTAATTAAAAAAATATTAGAATCAGCTATCATTTTACAAATAGAAAATAAACTTACTCGGCTGACAAGAGATAATGTGCGAACATCATCTTGAAAGCGAAGTAGAGAAATACTCTTGAAGATGTCTGATATGACAACTAGATTTTTAATGGCTACAGCATTGTGGATGTAAATCTGGGTATCTATAAAGGCAATCCCCACTAGGTCACTGTTTTTCAGTTGCCAGACATAAATCTGAAAATTGTTTGTAATCAAATTAACAATCTAAAATGACATTATATGACATTTTTAATAATAAAACATACTTTTTGTCCAATGCAACTGAGCAAATACCCAGAAACCTGGCACAAAGCTGTCACAGGTCCCTTCTGTTCTTTACAATAAAGAGTTTTAATCCTGTTTTTTGTCAAAGGTTGTCCTGGTTCAGGCACAACATCAATGACATCTAGAATAAATATCTATAAAAGATAAAAACACTAATATAAATATCTGCCAGCACCAAATCATTTGAAGGACTATGAACTCTTCAATCTACCCGTCCCCTGCTTGTTACATCCTCTCCATAATTATAATTGGATCCCAGAGCAAGATATCCTTTTAATCCACTTCTTGCACCCTCATATGAAAGGCTCACATTCTTCAGACAAGTAATGTGTTCCCAATCTTCCAAATCTATCCTGTAAATGGAGTGGATAAGACAATTATCTTATTTAGCTCCATCGAATGCAATGAAGTAACACTGTACCTTGTGTTAGGAATCATCTCCCAACTGACTGGTGAAAAAAGCTGAATGCTGAAACGCTCCATAGTCGGGTATATAAATCGTTCATCTAGAGATTAATATATTTAATTAAACATTATTGCAGGTTTCAGACTAAATGCCAAACACATGAATCCTACCTCGTTCAACAAGTTCAATTTCCTTCTCTTCTCCAGAAGCTTTTATTATACTTGTGCACGTTTCGGCATTACTGGTGACTACGCAATATGTCTACAGAAAAAAAGAGAACAAACACATATTATATGTATACAGCAAGATGACAATTGGTGTACTATTGAACATTCTTAATTTACCTTACTCTCCACATGGTAGCTTAAAAAGTGAGGTGTGCACCTAAGTGGTACTTTGCGGACAGGCCATGAAGAATCGTAAGAAAGATGAGTGGGGAGGACACTTATTCGCAATTCTCCCTACACAATTTTAACATAATTTATATGTAAAATTGTAAAATGGCCCGATGAACAAATTAAATTATGTGTACTCACATGGCTGTTGAAGTACAAGAAACCCTTCGGACAGTTAACGTTATGAAATTGTGCAAAACTTGTTACAGCTCCATCAACTCCCATTGGGTGTGTACGAAGCTCACCCCTCGATGTCATGAATAACCAGTGTGGATATGGACCACAAATGAAAACCTGCATTTAATACTGTATATATTAAAAAGTAGTTCCAATTGGTTATCACAGATCATGTTGTAAGAAATTAAACCAACCCCAGAATATCCAACAACATCATCGAAATACCGCAGTTGGGTGACACGGCTGGAATTTTGTGTTGCATCAATCCCCTCTGCTTTTTTCCGTAGCTTTGACAATTTTCTCTCTCTTATTATTAAGTTGTGAGCGACCTAAATTAAGAAAGACCATGTTGTTAAAACTAATCAAGTGCAAAATTTGCAAAATACAATCGTCTTCAATGTTACCTTTCGGAATCGGAGTTTAAGATGGTTTTCGGTTTGAGTTTCAAAAAAAGCAAACGCTTCGTAGATGTACAGCTCTTCATCCACTCTAGCCTACATAAGTTGTAATACAGATTATGCATTAAACCGTGAATTAAGTCTTCAACATTTATGATATTAACCAGCAAAAGTGGTCTGGAACTCTTGTGTCCTAGTCCAACAAGCAACAACTCTTTAACCGTGGGCATCGCCTCATGTTGCTTATCACTGCTCGTACTGGGAAAAAGTATTATTGATCACTTAATTACTCTAAAAATGCTCGAATGGATTAATGTAAATACAAAGAAAGCTACCCAGGTCCCATCGCACTTGAAGTAACTTGAATGCTGTCAACAAGTACCCGAAGTCCCATAGGGAAGTTTTTAACCAGGTATGACAGAGTGAATTGAGGCAAACTGTAAATCTATCAGGGAAGAAACATCTTCATATTAAAATAAAGTATATTATATAATAATGAGAGATCATACACATTAACACCAACCTCAAGTACTCCACTTTCCTTTGCGACTAATAACCAGTAAGTTGCATTCACAGATTTCTGTTTAAACTTTGATTTTTGTCCATCACTAAGCACAAAATTGATAAGAAATAAGTTAAAATGTTACAAATAGTCCAAGAAATCCAAAATCACTTCACAATGTTGCAAGAATACATGTAGAAGATTATACTAACCCATTTTCTTCCACATTTGGACCTGTACCAGAGTCCATTCTCGGCATCTCGGAAGATCCATACAGTAGCGCATCTTCATCATCCATTTCTCTGTTCAAAACAGCAAGATATGATTATACTTAAATTACATAAAAATCAAAAATTAGTAAAGGCATGAAGCTTACCCTTTGGGGACATACGAATGAGCCTTAGTTTTAATAGGCGACGATTTTGAATCACTCGGTTTTGATGTCCCTCCTTTGCCATGTGTGACAAACATGCCGCTATAATCTTTGTACGTGCATACCGTCAAAACTTTGGATTTCTGTAATATTAAATTCTATTGTAGCTGCATTACTTTTCATTGGGAAATTAGTACCAAATTTACCTGAGAAATCTGAGGTTTTGTTACGACCAATCTTGCGCCGGCAGTCATACCTTCTGTGCGAAGAGTTAACAAGATCAACTGACCCTCGCTGCCCATTATTACAACATAGGGGTCAGCTACAGAAGCATGCACAATTGGAGATCCAATATCCAGTGGGATGTGTTGCAACTGCTCCACTAAACATGACATAATGACTTAACACGATGTAAATGAATTGAATGCATGCACGCATACTGCGATGTCCAATACCTCCTTCAAGAAGTCGGATTCCCATAGGAGATATCTGAACTATGTATTTATTGTTGCCAATATTTCCAGCAAAGACAGTTGAAGCCTGTGTACTAAACCCACTGTGGTCCAACTCATTGATTTCTTGTCCCGTTTGTAAGATCTATCAAAAATATGGACATTTTCTAAGTTATTCCAATTGGTTGCCAAGGGTGACTACCTATAATGCAAATACATTACCATAGTGCTGTCAGGACGACTGAGAATAAGAAAGGAATGTCCTCTGTCTGTAGCCGCTGTCTCCGGCTCTTCATTTTTGTTCTCCGAGTCTTTCTTTTCCTCTGAGACAACATGGCTTCCAATTGGTTTTGGGTCATCAGCTGATGGAAATAGATCTTGGTTCTATGTACCAAATAAACAGATATAGACAATTTTCTCATAAAAATACAATATTATTTCATTTCTTGAACTTGCCATTAACGACGCTGCGGCCGTGGCTGGAGGTTCATCTTCATTGTCAATAATGACCACTACATCTTCCTTCACAGGAGCCACAACTGTCCACATATCTTCACAACCAGGAAGCTCAAATGTTGTCACTACTTGCGGTCTTATGTTTCGCTTTAACAAATTTAACAGGTTCAGAACGTGAAAAATTAAGAAATACAGATTGGTATAAAATATCTAATACCTGCAACACAGACAAAGCCCCATTCTTGCCATATCCAGATGTAGTGACCAGTTCAACATCTGGATCAACATTGTTGGAAAATTCTTCTGACTGAAAGGCAGGTTCACCCATTGAAACCTGTCCACAGGGGCCAACATTCAACAGACTGTCGCAAACCTAAAAGAGACATCCCTCATCAAACTATGCTCCATTGTGTTACTAAAACACAGTTACTGTGTCTTACCTCAAAGACATATGATGTTATTTGTGTTGAGGATGCATGTGACTGGCTACCATAAACTTCTAATTCATCTGCATCTTCAATAAGGGCAACATTGCTAGCTGCAATATAAGTTATAATACGATATTAAAATCATTCTTCAATAGATAAACAGAAACATACTGATATTTACCCATCCAATCTCCTAATGTATCAAGACGTTTTTTCTTAGCTGGTGTATCCTCCTTTATAATACATTACAAAACTAATTAGCAAGCCAACAAAGCACATCTGTTCTTTCTTAATTCCTACATCAAATAATTACCCCTGATACACTACTGCTGTCTCTCTTTGCATTATCATCTTTCTTCTGTTCCACATGCTCCACAAGTTTCTCTGTATACCTTAACAACAATGAATTCCCTAACCTGGATCCAAGAAATAAGTATCCATCTTCGCACGCGCAAATCTGGAAATAAGAAACATTTTACTTTCTAAAATATTGAAATAGTTCTAGAGCTCTTTAATTTTGCATATAATGCTGGAAGATGGTTCACTCACACATGTTGTCAAAACACTGGCAGCAGCCTTGTCAAAATTAAACCCACGAACACTTCTCATTCCATCGACAACCATTGTCACGACATACCTAAGAAATGATGCATTCTCAACATTACCAACAGTTTATAATGAGATACAATGTAATAATGCAATCTTAACTTACAATTCTCCACCTTTCAAAGAAATCACAAGGCGGTCAGATGAAATGAATGTAGCTTGCGCGCAGTCCAATGATATTTTCACTGAATCTTGAACTTCTAGCAATTAAAAAACAGAATATACAGTAATGTAATATCCGAGTGGGAATTAACTTACTAATTCAAGTGTTTACTTAGTGGAAAAGCTGTGCTTTCATCAACCAAGCTATTGAGAGCCACACCGTACGGAGGAATACTTTGATTCAGATACAACAATGAATTGACAGCCAATATAAGAACTCCACCTATAAAAATTTGTAATATGTGGCACAAAATGGGAACTAAAAACAAGAAACATGAGGCAAATATTACCAATAGGCCGAGGTACTGCCATAACTTGCAAACAATCGAATGGGAGATTATTTATTGACCAGATGACAGGATGTACTTTCTGTTGAAGATTCAGTGAAATTGCAACCATGGCACATGTGTCTTGTCTTATAGCAATACGGCTAAAAACGTTTGGAAATAATTAAAATAATTGTAGGTAATAGCATCAACATCAGCATCAACATCAAATCCAATTAAATAAATTACTCACCCAGTCCAAGTTTTGAGTGGCTCGTACAAAATTAGTAATGTTGGTTCGTAGTACCCATGAAGAAATTGCATGTCGATTATATTTTCCATTTTTTCTTCTATGTCTCTAGCGTTCACCGTGTAGGATGCCAATACAGGGGCTTTGCTGCTTTATATAATACAGTATGAATTTAAATAAACAAAGCATTTATAAAATTGTCAAGATGCACAATGGAAAATAAACACCTGCTAGATGTAATAACAGCAACATCAATGTCATCAACAATCGAGTCTCTCCGGAATGGCAAGATCACTACTTTTTTGCCGTAAGCTATCATGGCCGCGCAACGACCAGCAGGGTCGGCTCGTACAAATGGTAGCTGAAAAATCTGTGTGTGGCCATTCTAAACATAACTCTTTAAATTAGAAACATTTTATTTCTAAAAATGAAAACAATCAACTGAATCAAATGAACTTACTCTCATATCATCATCTTCGAAGTAATGCAATGATAGTGTTTTAAGGTCATGAGTTCCTTGGTCATACTCTACAACAGAGAGCTGAAATATTTTATAGTCATTAAATACAATGAAACCAGTAATATACACCAATTTATACAGTTTGCATGTTTGTCCTTAATAATAAAAAATAATACTCAAGGCGATAATTAAAACCCAATAAACAATATCATTTTGATTGCATACAAATAATTAACATTTCTTAACAATGCAAATTTAAATATTGCCTTTCTTTCCAATAAAGGATAACCTTTCAGAGGCAAATTAAATATGAAGTTGTAAAAGTTCAACTGCTTTAGAATAAATATACTTTAGCATCTTGAAAGCTCAGAAGCAGCGCATCTCTGGGAGAACCTGACAATTGAACACATTGCATGGAAACAATATTGCCAAAAAGTTGATAGCTTTGAATGCACTCCAGCTTCATCTTAGGAAAAGCAACATCTGTATAAATAAAAATATATACATAATATAAATGAAGTCGAAAGTATTAACAATTTGAATTACAGTAATTGAAGCTAAAATTCAGCACCTGCAGCTGAAGTCGATGCAGCCACTTGTTTTTCCCCAGTGTCGAAATCAGGAGAACGGCGGAAAATACGAAGCTGATTGACTCCAGCGACCACAAGTGATTTTTCATGTTGATTGAAGAAGTGGCAATACAAACAATGCTCTACAGCAGTCGGTGGATGAGTTTGCTTGTAGATTGCGTACATCGCCGACGAAGACATCGATCTTTAATTTTTAACCAGTCTTCCTGCCTGTTTTATCGTGAAATAACATTTCACGAGGACTTTAATTACACCTTGATTACACGCAATAAAATACATTTGAAATTTCAGAAGAGTTAGTTTCCGAACGGATAAAATCCGTGGATAAAATATTACCAATATTACCTCGCGTTCTAATCCATGCACCAGGAAGTTTTGAATTCGTCATGACGCGTCCGCTAGGTGGCAGTAAACGCCATTGGCCAATACATGATTAGATACTGCGGCCAATGCATATATGAAATCTGATTGGATGCGCCATGTTTTGGCCAAGATTTGAAATTTCTACACCAGTGGTTCGGCTTTTGCCAAATACTTTAAAAGTGGTTAATTTCGCGGTGGCTTTATTTTCGCGATATTCGCGCTCCTACAATTTTCCGCGAAAATTTATGCACCGCGAAATTTTCGTATATGTTACAGTGAGTTTGGCCAGCTAAGAACAGCGAATTTGGCCATAAAA
>JAQFZQ010003111.1:0-11625 GCA_034696005.1 Glomeris marginata | reverse complement strand
GGTCAAGGAGGCGGGGCCTGCTTCTGATTGGTCGGCGGCATCCTTTCAACACCCAATGGCCCCCTTATACTACTTTCTTGATTATGGCTTCACTGCAGTGTAATACTGCAAATTGCTAAACAGGAAAATTGCACTCATGCAGTTTGGTAACATGTTGCATATACAGTTTAATTAACAATGTTTTGAAAATTCTTCTTAAGTATATGAAATCCATCAAACAAAAGTGTAAATGAGAAGTATTTAGGCCTATATTGTGACATGAAAAATTACTTCAAACTTGGAAATGTTTAAAGTTTTATTGCCAAGTAATTAATAAACTCTTTCGATGTAAAACAAATTTGTCCCAACAATTTATTTAATATCATAGAATTAACAATGACTTTTTCTAGTAACGAGCATGTAACTTACCTTGATTTATAATAGATTCTTGTTAGAATTGATGATGCAGCCTGCAATGCTGTTGGCTTCTTTTTCCTTGGAACTTGTGCTACCTTATTCGAGGTCTTTGCTTCTGCCATGATGGCAATTGGCAAACTACAGGTTACACACTATATAATGCTGGTCTTCACAAAGGTGTGCACATGCAACAGATTGGATTAAATTTTTCTAACTTTGGGATATATAGTATAACAGTTGATAATAATGTTAATTACATCCTTGTTCTCAACAAATGGGCGTAAGTTCTTAGCCAATGAAATAAGCCAATGAAACGATTCACAGATATGACTGTTATCTTGTAAGAGCACTTCTGCTACAAGAAACTTTGCACAAAAGTTGACTGTATGACAATCTATAAATAAATTCGCTCATATTCCTTTATTTATTTGAATGCCAAAAGTTTTTGTTGATCATGTAAAAACCAGTTTCTATGTTAAAGTATATAGTTTATTTCCTGTAAGACTGTGACAGCATTGGTGACAGAGCCGCAAAAATTATGGGGAGGACCACATTAAATGTGAAATTGTTGACTATATCAGGTGCTGAAACATAATTTCTGGTCAAAATCCGTTTCCTGTATCAGAAGTTTCCTAAATACGTTCCTATTCTGCTGCCAGGACTGTCAATCATGGTGACTGTATGCGGATGGTGAAGCTAACCGAGGTGACACTAAACGGTTTCCACTGTATATACTGTATGTAGGTTATTGCTGTTAAACTCAATAAGGGATTAGGAGTTGGATTTTTCCAAGGTTTTGGTGGCATGTTGGAACATCCGTATAACGATTAGGATATTTTTGTGAAAACTTCTCAAGGATTTAGATATAAAAAAGTTTGCAAATAGAATAGGATATCAGTAATATCCTGATGGACACGTATTCCTTGAAAAACTTTTGTCTTCTTTGCCATGGAAACAATATCTCTGGTTTGATAACGCAACAGCTGGTTTTAGGTGGTTATAACTGAAATACAATTGTAGTGCTCGATTAAGGTTGTAATTTATTTCATTCATAAATACAAATAGACTACATTAGTCCGGTAATAAAAAAGGACAATGTCCCAGGTTTAGTTTGCCCCTGTCACTTATATATCTAAACGAATCTGCCATCTTGCTTTATTAATACTATTGCTTAGAAAGTGAAAGTGCAATTGAAAAGTTCTATATAGCTATGTATTTCCTAGAGCTGTTGATAGTAGTATTTGCACTTCAGTAGTTAGTTTACTTCAGAATCAATTTGGAGCAGTTTCTCTTATTTTATCATATACTATGTTACTTATGCAGTATAATATAGTCATACATTTAAAGGTGAACTGACAGGGTCTTGTAACACTCCATGATATTCGTACTGTAGAAAGAATGATTAAAATTAAAACTATGAGTTCATTTCTTTTCTTTGTTAAAAATTTTTGAAAAGTGTTTTAACAGACTGAAGTTTGTGTTTTTGGGGGGCCTGTGCAAAGAGGCTAGGAGGGGAAAAATTCTATTATGGAGAGTTTGTTCCAACAATAGGCATTTAGCACGTTTTGGTGCAAATGGCATGCCATACGCAATGTCCCATTTGTGAATTTTGACAATATGAGGACTTTTGAGGACCTATATTTTCGGGTAAACTTGCGTTTTGAATTTTTACTAAAAAAACGAATTGGTGGAAAAATTAGAAACAAATTGGACAAGTGCAAATACATGTTGTTCATGCATAGGAAATTTTTCAGACAAATCGGTTGCAAGAAATTTACCCTGTCAGTCCGCCTTTAACTTTCTCAGTATACTATACATATTCTATTTCATTTTATAACATGTGAAGTTACTTTTTGTGTATATAATGCATTTTTTTAAACTGATTCAAACTCTTGTTGCCATTCGATGTACTTGTGAGCAAGACCCTTTGCCGAAGGTTTGCTTCTTTCAAGGGATGACAGAACATCTTCTGTGCTCACAGGTTCCACAGAAATATCAGTCAATCGATGTAAATTATTGCCATCTGAAATGTTTAATATTAATAAATTGTTTTGCCCTTTATAAGGAAATTTGCTCTTAACGGGGAGATAACCATTATCAGTTTCTTGCGGTTGACTTTCCAATTTGGCGAAGACTTGTCGAAGTCTTTTCATGGCAGCTTCTTTGCAGACTAAACGGATATCTGACCCGGAATAACCTTCAGAACTCTGGAAATTTAAATTGGAAATGCAAAATCTTAGTATTTCTTTCGCAGCGTAACCGTAAAAGTTGCCTCTTTATAAAATTGCGCGAACTCAGAGTTATGGATTTTGTTTTATTTTACTTACTTGAGCTAATGTGTCATAATCTAGTTGAGTTCTTAGTTCCAAGCTAGTTTCAGTAGCTGAGCTTAACAATGGCGGCAAATGTTGCTCAAACATGGCCTTGCGAGCACCGGCTTCCGGCAAGTTCACCAAAACTCTCTTTTCTAGTCTCCGTAACATTGCGTGATCCAATTCCCTTTGATGTGATATTGGGTATTAATCGTTATACTGATGACCAATACTAGTTAGTGGAGATATTGTCTACCAGGGTAAATTGGAAGCTGCCAGAACAAAGACCAAGTCATTGGAACTTGCCAAACCGTCCATTTGCGTGAGCAATTCTGTTTTCATTCGACGACTTCCTTCATGTTCCCTTCAACAAATATAACACAATACATGTTTTTTATGCCATTTTACTGATTTCAAGCCTTATTTTAATAGGCAAAATAGGAAAATTAGGTAATTAGTGTACCCTGAACTTCCATTCGAGCCGCGGTGGCTCATGAGCGAGTCCAGCTCATCAAGGAAAATGGTGGATGGAGAGTTCAATCTTGCCATTTCAAATAAAACCTATTTAAATTGAGTAATTAGGAACGTAATGTATTTGTTAATATGTACTAATTATATCTCTAAACAGTTAATTATTACTCGAACAAGTTTTTCTGATTCACCGCGCCACTTGCTAATCAAACTGGACGCTGACATGTTGAAAAATGTTGTACTGCATTCAGTTGCAACTGCTTTTGCTAAAAGAGTTTTCCCTGTACCTATAAAGCAAATACAAATTCATCTTAACCTGCCATTAATCATATTGCACTTATCTCCTGTATATACCGGGTGGTCCATATAACAGCAAACCTCTCCACGGAGAAAGGATACCTTGGAATAGTTGCGGATACTAGACATTCATTTTAAAATCCCATTAACAAAGTATTATTTGTTTAATTGTAGTAGTATTTAAGAGTTTCATACCTTTATAGGGTAAACAACTGCTTCTTGAACCAGACGCTTCGCTTCCCCTAAACCGACAATCGAATCCCACGCTACGTTAGGATTACTCTCGTATATATCCTTCAATTGACAAATTTCTAGTTATTAGTTATGGTTAGTTGTACATATAGTGTTTTAGACAAATATTACTTACCTTGCTGATGATGGAAGCTAAATCTCTCCATTCGTTGTTATACTTGTTGCCGCCGAGAAGGGACTTTGCTAACGCGGGATTTAATTCGCTAAGGTCCGGTGCAGGAATGTAAGAATTTGCTGCTGCTGTTGATCGTTCCTAATGTTTGTATAACAATACGTAATTTGTTTTAATGTCATGTAAAGTATAAGATAAACTTGTTGAGTGAAAACCGTATTTGCGAAATGGTGATTATATGATCTTTAGGGGTATTAGAATTTTTGGCTTGAAAAGTACTAAAGATAGAGCACTACATACAATTAGAAAGTTGTAGAGGGCAATGAAATCAGTCTACAGATTTAATTTCAAAATTTTCCAGCTCATTTTCAGCTTGCAATTGACTTTTGAAAAGTGAACAATGCAGGGAAGCTACTTCTCTTAGCAAGACGCTTTCTCTGCACTACACTCTGTACTCGTCTTTAAACTGCCATTGTGAGTTGGAAATGAATTGGAAAATGTTGAAATTAAATTACTAGACTTGTTTTGTGGTGCGCTACAAGTTTCGAATACAACTATTGCTCAGTCTTCAGCGGTTTCCAGTTTATGTAGCTAGTCTAATAACATCGAAGGAACTCTAAATATGATTATTAGACCAAGGATTAGACAGAAGTTGAGTGAGAAAGACCAAACTAAAATTGTCACCTTTAATTTGGAAGCAGCATTAACAACTTTTATCATTGCCGGTCCATTGTGAGGCTGCACGCTGTGAGCCGTAAGACTCGTTGGACTTCCCTCGGTGTCCGTCGACGAAGAACCAGTGGAAGCCTTGCATAAATTCAAAAACGTATATAACCAAATGCCCAATTCCAATACTATTGCTGTTTACAGTACTATTTGAAAGGGGTTTTGATGATTTTAACCTGGCGAACTTGGCGCTGTTTTTGAGCCGGGTTTGCTGACTTCTTGCCAGCGGTGTTGTGATTTATCGGAGCACTTTTCTTACGGGAATCAATATTAGGGAAATTTACTGATCTTCTTTGTCTTTGTAACAACAAATTCCAAGTATATCAATAATTACCACATTCTATACTCGAGTACCTTATACCGGGTCCTTACCGTAAAAGGTCTTTCGCGGCTTGCGCTTCGCGCCACTGATTTTCTCCTATTATATATGAATGTTAAAATGTTACATATTGAACACTTATTCTAATGTTTTGTGCATTTGTTCTAGATTTCAGATTAGTTTTAGTTCGGGTTGAGATATAAAAATTGTTACAACTGACCCCAAGGTGGCCAGAAATTGCGTTCGGTTGCCCTATTAGTAGTAATATCCTTGGTTCTTCTGCAAATTCGAGGGAACCTGTTGAACCTGGCCATGTGATATTCTTCAAAGTCCTGCAGGACAGATTCCATGTCGAAACCTTCCGATAAGGAGAAATGGCGGAGAGTGGTTTGCGGCTCGGCTTCCGATTCCAGAGCTCGGCAAGTGTCCTGGTAGCTGGATTTAGGTTCGTTCGCGTTAGAAATGCTGGGATTGGTGTGTAACTAAACTAAAGAACTAAGCTAACCCTTTGTTCTTCAGGTAGTTGAAGATGAGGAGGTGGATGTCGCGGCGTCTTGTCGCGGCACGGCCCACGGCATCTTCCGATTTCGATTTCAAAAAGTTGCTCGTTGCCTGATGTTGAGCCATGGTCTGCACAAATAGAATATCGGCTAGAACTTACTCTGTAATAAGGGACTGAGGATTTCTTTTTATGTGGTATGTAAAATTATATACAACATTTCCTTAAAGTTTACGCAATAAGTTCGAAGCAGAGTCAAATTGTTGCTTAATGCTGTGACTTTTGTGATTTGTTTCAAATGATTAGAACAGAGTAAATGACTACAGGAATAGCGTAAATATGACTTGGAACGAGTTGAATGAGGGTAAATATGACTTGGAACGAGTTGAATGAGGGTAAATATGACTTGGAACGGGTTAAATGAGGGTAAATATGACTTGGAACGAGTTGAATGAGGGTAAATATGAATTGGATTTGGAACAAGGTAAATGGCTATTGGAACAGTTAAATTACTAAATAACTTAATTGGCTCAGGAAATTTAATAATTTTTAATTTCATTTGCAAAGTTGTATGTTGTCAATGCTAAAATGTTGAATGTAATTTGTTCCAATGTGTTTTAATTACTATTATAAGCTTGTTATAAGTATATAACGAAATTGATTTAGGATTGTAATTAACGAAAAATAGCTTGCAGTTAAGGTCTACACTTCAGAGACGCGTGTAAATGAAGTATTTAAAAATATGGAATATGTAATGCAATAACATGTTAAGTATTTAATAAGATTTAATTGTTATTAATTGGAAGGGATGCAATGAAGAATTTGGTACATCGCGTGAATGCATGTACCATATATAGTTTCGTTTGGATTTGAGGATGGAGGTAGATAAATATGTTTAAGAGCAGTTAAGTTTAATTACCGTTTCCCTTGTTGGCATAATCCTTGGCTTGAAAGAAAAGAAATTTCCAATCTCTGCCATAATGACATCCTCGAATCTGCGGTGCACTACGTTCAGAAAACTGCATTATCCCATCTTAAGCATCATTATCGTGTACATATTGATTAACATGGTTTAAGAACATGGAAGGCTGTTTTGCTCATGCACGAACAGAACTGTATTACATTACGATTAGGGTTACAATTAAGCTCTCATTGTTTATCATTTCCATGGCAACCGTGATCGACCTGAAATCGTCCGATACCGAACCACGTAACAATACACATTTCATTTCCTTTATTTCATTTAATGTAATATATTTAAAACGTTTCATTTGAATAAAACATTTATATTTCTAACGGTTCCATAAGGATCTTCCTTAAATTTTATTACAATTCTAAGTGTAACCCTCGGCGTAACTTGCTCGAAGGGATTTCTTGGGGGAAATTAATACAGCCTTAAAAAGTTTAAAATTGGTCTCAATTTAATATTCCTAAATGAAGTAGACATGATCATAATGAAAGTGAATTTCTAAAACTATTATAATGGATTATAGAACACTACGCGGTGAACACGAGACACGTACCGTCTTCGAAGTCGTTCCTCGATCCGAAAATAGACGAAGGAAACCGTCTCATAACTATTATTATAAATTCGCGAAAATTGTTGGAAGAGTTTTCCAAAAAACGTTGATATTCGACCAGGTATAGAAAAATAATAAGAAAAAGATTTTCGGTTTCGGTCGAACGCTGCAAGCCGGCCAATGCTGTTTCGCCATAACGCGATTGGTTTCGGCCTCAAACGCTGAAACGCCTTTCATTATCGATTTTACATCTCAATCTATATTACAGTACAAACCTAAAATCATATCTCATTATTATAAAGGTGAACTTACTTAACCAACATGAAGAAAAATAATGAAGAAACCAATTTGTTGCAACAAAACCTCTGTGGAAGTTAGTAACAAAATGTATAAATACTTCAAAATTAAGTTTCATTGATAAGCCAACCTCCTAATTTAATTGCCCCGTCCAACTTTAAAAGCTAATAACTTTTTTAAATAATTTTCACAAAGAAATTACACTAGAACATGTATTTCACTACTTGCATGGAGTTGTAATTGGAGTTGTAATTATCTAGAAATCCCAGTTTTAATGTTACTTGGTAGAATAAATTGAAGAAAGACAAAAATGCAGTTTTTAACAACAATTTAATGTGCAAAAATGATGTTACTACAAACTAGCGTGACAAACTTATTTTTATAGGCACTGGGGTTTTTGTTGAACATTTTTATCACAGAAATCGATTTATCTCAACATGAAACTGAACACGTTTCATTATTGCTTCATTGTAATATGATTTCACACACACCATGAATATTATAACAGTGATATGGCAATATAGTTTATAATAATGATATAGTACGTACGTAATGTACTACGGTACTATACTAACAACCGCTTTGCGATCCTTCGGCAAAGTTGCAGGTGTAACGTTGGTGTACATACAGTATATTTGAAAATAATATAGTGTAAAGTGCGAGTGCAATATTATTCAACTTAATTTCCATGATATTTCCCATAATCCAACACCGCGTAAAACAAATTCCAACCTTTACGTACTGCGCCACATAGCGTTAGGTCCTTTTTCAACCGTAACGTAAAACATGTAAAACAGAAGCACGGTAATTAACAATTCAACAAATGTATAGATACCCAATATTTAAAACAACCAAATATAATAAAGACCTATAAGGTATATTATTGTATTGCTTTTAAACTTGAACATGGAAGAATGACAACTTCACGTTACGTGCCGATTAACTAAAATTGTACCAATTATTTTAGTATTCAAACTGTATACTAATCATTTGTATATTCAACTATAGGTATCGCCCCGAGAGATGAAATTCAGCAGGTTGCGTTTGTGACGTAGCTACTACTCTCTAAACAGGGTGCCACCTGTACAGTTGCTGCACTCTGTCAGGCAAGTGGTACCCTGTTTAGAGAGTAGAATACTTCACAATCGCGACACACAGGCTCAACTCTTGTGGTGACTACTATAGTACATTCATTATTGATTTATACAAGTAAAATGTCCTTTGTAGGACTTCTTTTCAACATTTATTAGGCAAACAAACTCATTTAACCCTTTAGAAGGGTAAAACTGGTGAATTCAAAATACACATATGTACGTTTACTGGAAAGGAGGCGGGTTTTCATTCTTGTAAAATACACAATGCTCGTAAAATAATGTCAGTATATAACAATACAACCACCACTACTACCACCACCAACAATATATAACAATGTTCAAATATAAATTAATAACAGTTGGACAGTTTGCCGCGAAAGCCGCGGACCAAAGTCACGGACCGTACAATGTGTATCTCGATGCGGAATACGAAAAAAGGATTCCTTTGAACCAAATTTACTCCATAGTGCCATTAGGTCCTTGCTGGAACTAATGCTGGAACAGCCTCTTATTACCGCAGCACTGGGACCTTACTTCCACGTCGTGCTGTACGCGTCATTTCATTTCACGTGATTTATTCATCTATCTTCCAAAGGACCGTATTTCCAACCTGATGTTATTTTACTTTACAAGCCACCTTCTTCCATCAACTTATGCATGTCTACAACGATCTTGCCGAGGAGTTCCCTGTGTTCGCTGTCCCTGCGGAAGACTTCCTCGAGGAACGTCGCGCCACCGAACAGCGAGAAGATGTGCTCGATGCGGTTGAGGGAGTTCTCCGTGAGGTGCTCTTGCACGAGTCTCTTGAGCATGGCGGAGCATTCGGCCAAAGATTGCATCAGGTAGTTCCTGTCGAAGGAAAAGTCCACCTCGTAGAAGCTGGCCACCGTCATGGCGGTCGAGTGGAACTTCTTCTTGAACTGTTCGGCGAGTTGGAGTTCTTCGGCGGTGAACTGGTCGTTGCGGTACAAGATGCCGATCTTGATCACCACCTTGATGATGTTCTTGACCACCTTCTCGGCTTCCTTCTTGTTGCCGGTCTGAGCTTTGGCCAACCGGTACAGGTTGTCCAGGAGCTGACCGGTGGTGTCGTCGATGAACACCTTGGCGATGTGCTTGTTGGCCATCCGGCTCAGAAGCTTCTTCTGGGCCCTCATGCCGATGTCACGTGCTTTGAAGTTCGATTCTGACACTGGAACACAACAATTCTGGTGAGTTATACGAGTTTTTGATGTTTTTTTAGAAATTGCGCAGAAAGATTTGCGGCGCAAAGATGAAATTTTGTTAGATAACAGTGCAGAAAGTTTCCTTTGGATTGCACAATTCATTATTTTGCATGAAAGAACAGTTGTATCCTTGGCTGTACATATGCAGAAAGTGCATATTAAGCATTGTGTTTAATAGTTGGTGGACAATATTTTCTGCACAATCCTGCAGAATCTTGAACCCTTTTTATGCACATATTTCACCAGAATGTGCTGAAAATGTTTGACAAGCTGAGCAAAATTCTGCACAACTGTGCACAATACTATCTTTATGGATAATAAATTTGTGTACAATAGTACATAACTTTTTGCACTAGTTTGCACTATTCTGCATAAATTCTACATTGTTAAAGGTGAACTGACAGGGCTGTAAATGTGGACTATGACTTAACCCTGCCATTGGGTAAATTGGGACTACTGGCCAATTAGTCTGTCAATGATTGGCCAGAATGGGTACAGTTCAGAGTCCATGTCAGTTCACCTTTAAAATTTATAATACAGTATTACTGCAGCTGGGGTTGTGCATATTTTAAAAATCATAAAATATACGGTTAATTCAATGCATTGATTTTGTAATTCTGCACAATTTTAAAAAAATTAAATATAGCAAGTTTTTGCTGTATTGTAATTTTGTGCACAAATCTTGAGAGGCATAAATATTGAGAAAAAAATATAAAAGTACATAAATCATATCCACAGATGGTTTAAATGTTTAAATTCAATGTCAACACACGTCAATGAAAACTTCTTAGAATTTGAGATAAATGGTACCAACTGTGATCGCACCATAAAAGTTTATCAAGGAAATGATAACTGGTTTTTTCAAGTTAATTTCCGGGGCGTTGTCCTCAAAAATTATAATTGTTAATGAAAAGTAAACAAACTTAAACCGGTTTATTTCTCCAACATGCAAATTAGATAAGGGTGTATATCGATATTTCGTAAACTTGTTATCAGAAATCGCGATGTTCGGTACATGCAAAAAATATAATATGCTTATTACTGTTTTTGAAGTTTCCAAACTTTACTGATTTTGCCGATTGCGGATGCGGATCCTCTTCCAAGGCTATTTAAAAGTATATTAGGTCTCCAATGATCAACTTCGCTTTCTTGTTGAGTGTAAACTTCAAGCAAAGCGCGTTGTTTACGTTGTCTGTCGTCGTCAAGAAGCTTTATGTGTCGACACGTTGAACTGATACATATTTTTTTCCCATTCTCCGGAGCGCTTCGGCCGTGTTGCGATCCTTGGTTGCGATCTGCTATCAAATGCGGATCGGATTCGCAACTTGATGCGGATTCAACTGGACTGCAACAAAGTTGGCCCTACCAAGAGTGCCCATGTTTAGCGCTACATACTTAGATTGAAGAAAGATAATGACCTTATTTGAGCATTTTATTTTAACTTCTACACTTTCCGGTAAAGAACAGAATAGATGCGGATATGTAGGCCATTATGGATGCGGATCGGATATAGCAAGTATATAAGGCTAACATGAAAAGCGCAAGCGGGAAGATGCCATAAAGACTCGAAAAAATCTGGTAAATTGTAACAACAAATTTGCTTTATTATCTGTCGTCTATGAAAGTACGTATTTGTGGCGTTTATAATAATTATTTGATGCAGAGCGATGTGCGGATCATTGGGTGCGGATCGGTCGATCTCCGAAAACATGAGGTTTTGTTGCAGATCAGTAAGTGAGCGCCATCTGTAATAAGAAAATTGAACTAAAAAAGATATTTCGACTAGTGATTTATAATAATTTTGAAGATGTCTATTTCAGGAATAGTGCAGGCGTTTCATATATAAACAAAAATTCAGCAGATTGCGACCGAGGGGGTGCAGACCAAATTAGGAAGGAAAGCATATGATATAAATTATAGGAGCTATATTGAGATACAAACGGATACAAATAGTATCGTGGTTCATGACGTCACAATCGACGATCGATTGCGCCATCTACCGAATATTTGAAAAAAGTGCACACTTGAAGCAAGGACACAGTATACTTAGGTCAGGACCCGGCACTCTGTATCCCGAAGCATGGGTAGCTTTGGCACATAGTTG
>JAQFZQ010003110.1:0-11628 GCA_034696005.1 Glomeris marginata | reverse complement strand
CCAACTCCATTGGCTAGCATATAAAGCGACTGAAAAAGGTAAACGCCTCCGTTTTCAAAGCCACGCCTTTTTTTTTTTGCCAGGATACGAGGGAATGAACCACAGGTTTATATGCGGACAACTTTTAAAGTTGCACTCGACCTTGTGTCAATGAATTCCCTTTCATTTCTGCTTAGTAGGGATAAAAGAAAGTTGCATTTCAATGGTTTATGAAAGCAGGATGACATAACTTTAATGATTAGTTCAGATAGCACACCATGGAGTGCACACATTTGTTATCTGGCTGGTGCCATACATAAAGCCAGCTATAATTTTGCTGCTTGCTGCATTTGCGTCGTAAGTATACAACAGAATCTGTGCTGGCTGTAGCGCCAGGATTTTCACGTGTCACAATGCTTCACTTTTCTTAGTTTTACTATGGTGCAATTTGTATACGCAGCCGGCTTATTGTCCTTTTTTGTGGAACGCCAACCAGGTAAATTCTTTGGATAAAATTAGCGATTTGCCTGTTGCAAACGTGACTGTTGCTTTGCGGTGCTCTTTTTAACATGGCCAGCACTATCAATTATGTTTGTCGGATTTGGTTGACTGATTGAAAAATTGTGTTGTGGAGCCAAGAAAGCAAAGAAAGCCATTACTATAATTATGTCAATCTGAAACCGAACGTCATGCGCGAGAATATTTACAGCGAAAAGCATGCATGCAGCTGCATGCTTGATAAGGTTATGATTAATCTTCAATATCGATGATATGTTGAAATGCAGGCTACTAAGCTAGCGTTTCAATAAAACCATAAGTTCTATTTTTAGTAGAAATATAACATTGGAACCAAATTTATTTGTTCCCCACTTTTGAGACACCTGGAACAACTCGGTAGCAATAACGTTTTTCATTTGCTTCTGATGGTGCATGTGCTGGTTTATTTTTACCTTCATTGTGTAGCTTGTGATGAAATATATTGTACACCTATTGTCTTTCATTGATTGCTTTGGTATCGATATTGGGCAATAGAGAGGGTGAACAAGTTCCAAGCTGTATATTTGATATAGCTTGATGGCTACCTGGTGGCTACCTCGATTATTGTTTAGCACAGAAACGATAAGTGACATGGCTATAGAATCAATAAGCTATAATTATGTTCTATAGGTATCAAACAATTATTGGGGGTGTATAACTATGCGCGCACTGATTGCAAATGACCATCAGAACTCGTCAGGAAGAAGACAAACAAATATATGCCACAAGGAATAACACATTGGATCAAATTCAAAATTTAAAGATAAAATTTTTGGACACTTTTTGTGAAAAGCATTACATACTATGCAGAACATGTACTATCCATCCATCCACTGTATCTACGGCTCTGAAGCCTGGGGCATTCGGCCTGTTCACCCCACTTGTGGGAATATTTCCTATTGTATATCAATTATAAGCACAATAGAACTATTCCCATATGTAGGGGGACTAGCCACCTCAAGAGCCGTAGTTACAGTGGACGGATAGTACCTTTCCTTGTTCCTATAACTTGCGGCATCTGGTATAAAAGTCTTACTTCTAGAATTCCCAATGAAACTTCTTTTGAGGATTTTGCTAACTTTTTGCATCTGATATACTGTTGCTTCTTGCTGAATTGTATACAATAGATGTTCCGGATCTGCCCACGCTATATGCTAGGTCGATTTTATTCACATATAAATAATTCAGCCAAATAAATGGAACAGTTGATACCAGCATTTCTATTTTTATAAGCATATATTTACCAAACTTCACACTATAGTATAAACCAACTTCAGGGCGTCCAAGTTTGCATCATGAGGTGGTAAAAGATGGCTTTACCTATATATACATTAGTTTCCCTCTTCCCACATAAAATTTCAAGCATGCTTCATGGATTAAGAAAGTTATCGGAAATAAGATTTGCACTGCGTTATGTTAAATTCAGACTATTCTTATAATTTGAGTATTTCACTCGAACAAGCAAGATGAAACGCTAGTAGGCATCCGCATAATCTAACTCAATTTAGATTCGTGAGAACTTGGTTTCCATTGTAGCATGTGCGACCCTATTTTAAGATGCATGCAGTCTGCCTTAAGGTATATACAGCGATGGTAATACGATTGTTGATATGTGTGGTAATTGACCAGCAACAGTCCAAGTTACGCCAATTGTTTGAACTTCACTTCTAGACCCCCTCACTCCCCCTATGTAGGATACAGCTCCTGCATATCGATTGATCTCATCCTAGTATCACGTGACAACAGGCCACATGCTTTTACTTATTGATCGATGGATGCGACGATGCCACCCGTCACTGGTTAGATTGATTATCCCCAAGTCGTACAAGTTTTCAATACTTATGGTGCCCTAATCTTCCATGGTTGTGGCATATTTTGGTTTAAGTCTGTGATTGCGTGTGCTGTCAGATGGCTCTGATTAATGTTACACTATTTAAAAATGAATGAACTGTTTTTTTTTAATACAGTTACGGATCTAAAATACATTGTTAGGTTTTAATAGGATTATAAATATTGATAGCCCAGAATGAGAAACTCTGAAGTAAGAAAAGTTGAACGAACAGATGATGTGCCGCATTTGTTTTTTTTTTTTTTAGTATAACTTGCATGTGCATCAAATTTTTATAGGAAGATGCAATATGGAATGTATATGTTGTGAACTCATTATCTAGGTTCAAGATTACATAATGTTAAATTAGTTTGGCTAGGTTTTCATGTGATGCTTATATCGCGACATTTATGTTGAGTGTCTGACACCATCTGCGGATACTGTTGACACCTAGAGGAAATTGCATGCAATTTGTTTTGAAATATATGTCTGACGTGCTATCTTGCAATGAATGTTATGAAGCGTTTATATTATCGTGCCATCAACATGCAAAACGACAATTATAACGTAAATTAATCTGATGTTCAACTTTTACAGCACAAATGTTGCAAAAAGTCTGACTCTATTGTTGCATGCTATACTTTGCATATACAAAATCACTATATAGCATCCTGTGAGAAAATGGTTTTGCAGAATTGTGCACAACTCTACAGCATATTAGTCCTTTTTTGTGCATAAACATTTCTGCACAATTTGTTTGTCAAGATTAAAGTGCAAGCACATTGTTATTACACATATTTATGCAGAATATTCTGTGCAACACTGAATTCTTGCTGCACAAATAAATATTTTTGTGCACAATTATTAAATGCTGTCCCAAAGTTCTGCAGAACGTTTTCTCATGGGGTAAGACAGTAGTATACAGAATTATATCAAATGTAAGCCTAGCTTTCGGATAACAAGGAAGTTTCTAGTTAACATTGTTTACGATGTTGGTTCCAGGATTCTTATGCAGACGTTTTTCTTATTATTGTATCAAGATTGAAATTCTAGATCCGATATCCGAGTCGCAACAAGTAGTGCGTAATGAAGTTGGGCAAGGAAGCGTTTTCCAATTTCCTTTGAGATTACTTTATTCGCGGTTGATTTGGTGTCTTCTTATCGGCTGATTGGATGAGCAACATTATCCGATTGGTGCCCGAGTATATACATGTGATACTCGAAGAATCAATTCTGGTTCTCATGTCTCGTGTTCATGTATCTGTTCTTGCAACTTGTATCTGAATTATTTAGTGCCCGATGGTGCGTGTGTGAATTGTCTTTGATTTCTGTTTTATTTAGTCATATCCATTAGTTGGATCTGCAACTGGTTTTCTCTATACTATAGGCTATATAGTGCTTTGCAAAGTGTGGAATAGCTATTTGTGGCATCAAATTATTGCAATTGTCAGGACATGTAACTTGCAAACATTGCATTAAAATAAATGTTCATGTCCTGATATTCTCATGGCCACATGGTGGATTTCTTTATCCGGTTGCGAGATTGGGAAGCTGACAAATATGGCTGAATTTCATGTCGGCCTGACCTATAGTGTGCATTTAAAAGGATTCTGTTGTATGTTATACGTATCCAATATTCAATAGAGATTGTTGGGTAGCCGGTCATGTTGCTGTAATCAGATGCTGCTGCACGAGTAGCAAGAGTAAATTATAATGGGATATCATTCGATTATTGACATTATAAACCATCCTCAAGGTAAGTATAGACAATGAGTCTCGGTTATTATTAGCAATCATTTTTGCTGTAATTTTTTATTTTGTGACAAGTCCTATATAGAATTTTGAAAAACATGACAGCGATGTGACAAATAGGGGATGGGGATTAAAAAAGTATTAGACACTTAATGGGTGGCCATTTATGAGCGATCGAATTTTCTATGTTCGATAGGCATTAAAAGTTTTGTTTCACTTGTTTATTTTTTTATTTATTATTTGACAGGTGGAACTTCATACTTTTCAGATATAGACATTAAAGCCAACGTTCAATCATTCCATGCAGTAACATATGGCTTTATATTTTTCTTTTGCAGAATTGGACTTTTCCTGAGAAGACCATTTGTAACTGCGGATCACGCGAAATATGAAGCTCCAATACTGGACCAATAAATCAGAGCCTGACGCCATGACAGGTATTTTGTCTATTTTTCCGTTCGAAAATAACTCACTATTTGAAGGCAGATACACGTTAAGTGGTACTTTTTCAATCCATGGGCGGTTTTATTGGCCTCAAAAACGAGTGGTGTGTGTAATTGAACACATGAATACCCTTGTCTGCGATGGTTCATGATTCATCTCCATTTCAAATTTCCTCTGTACCTATATATATACTTAAATATAACACAAACGTGTGAAAAGGGGAGAATTTGCGTTGAACTCACACAATTTTTCACAACAAGTACAGTTTGTGCAATTCTCCCATATATAGACTTAATGTGGTTGCGTGCAAACGACTCAGTTGCTGGATTTCCTGATTAAACGCTGGGATGTTTGGAATAATATATGTATCGATTTCCTTTGGGGTCGATCAATGGATATAAACGACAAAACGACAAAAAAATTGTCCATACGCTTAATGCCAATTGATCTATATATATTGGTGCATTATTATTGGTAATCGATTCGCTCGGTAACATATATACCGGTAATTTCATCCACAAAATGGAACGGTTTTATGTGATATACCGTATAGCAGCTTTGAATGACTTTTAAAAATTTACAGTATATGTGTATCATTGATCGACAAAAGAATCTCTAATGAGCGAGGAGTTTTGTGCTCGCAGAATCTTACACTCGATCCTCATGTACATACTGTTTCGGATCACAGATGAACAGCTTCTGTCGTCTAGCATGAGCAATTATAAGCGGATTCAAATAGAACGACAAGCACCCATAGCTGCAAAAAGTTTTGTATAGCTACTGTATATAGTTGCATGATTGCAAAGGTTGCAAACTTTCTGCTCATTCACCATGATGCAGACTATGAAAGTATCAAAGTTGTGTGCAGTTACTACAGGGTAACAATTTAATTCATCTGCCGTTTGTCTTGTGCAAGTATATACGTATATGGTCCATACATTGTAGAATAAATTATAAGCAATAAATGAGTATATAGATGTTATTATGTGAATAACTCTTAATAATTAGCTTGTGTAATATTGTCATATATTTGAAAATATTGTTACATATATCTACCTCATCTCTCCTTTTACACAGCAGATTCGTTTTTATATACTGAACGTGTAATGCTAATGCATGTGAGCTCATTGCAAAATTATTTATGATAGACATAATTTTTGCATTACAATGTGTGCAAATACTCCTATCTCGCTCGCCATGTTGTCAAGATATTTTAAAGTACTTTGCTTAGCTCTGCATATATACATATACGTTCTCATATGTTGTACATGACCCAGTATCTATATCATTTGTTTCACTTCCACGTGACGGTTATACCAGTTGGTTAGACCACGCCCTATGCCACACCCTAAGCCATATATCATTGGAGTATCACTTGGAAAAATAAGAAATCATATGAAATGGAAACATAAACTGATCCAAACATGTCCCTTTATCCAAGTGCTATATAACTAATCCATTATTTGATTTGGTGTGGGGAATGGATGAGTGAGTTTTACTTGCATTGGAGTACTAAACTTTGCTTATTGTCAGTTCATTATCACTGTGGTCGGTAATGGTGGCATTGTTTTCTGAATCTCATTCAAGACTCTGGATTTGTAATTTCAGATTATACTTAAAGCTTCTGCTGCAGGAATGGGCAACAAGCCGACAACAGTACGCACTTTCGCAGTGGGGGGAAATGCATCCATTGCAGCCATTGATCCAGTGATCAGTGTCAGTGTTGGCTCAGACGACGTACAAGATCAACCCCGGAAGAAATCAAACTGGGAAGTAATCGAACACTACGGCCTAACAAGGGTACATACCACCAAAGTGGCCCCAGACCCCGAAGACCCCGACGAAGACGATGCTCTTGCGGAGCAGCGCAGACGGCACGTTCGAGGACTTTCTGGAACACATCATGCACGTTCCAGGAGGGCCCTGTCTATACTTAGACAAGTTTTTCAGCTACATAGTTTCAAGAACGTGCAGGTGGAGTACCTGTACCAGAGGTACTTCCTGAGACTTAACCAGAGCAACCTAACTGCCGTGCTTGGCTTGTTGGTTACTGTATCAGTGGTGCTGATCGTGTTCAACTATGTGGTAGGAGGACAGGCTTCAGTGGCCAGGGCTGTGACTTTTGGTACTTTGATTGTTGTGTATGGGGTGCTGGAGGTACTGATGAGCAGGAGCTTTGTCAATGAAGTCTACCTGATTGTATTCTCCTACATCATTCTTGCATCATTCTTCGTGCTGCAGATCTTGTTAGTGCTCGATGCTGAGCCAAGGACTGCTGCAGCTGGGGTCTGGGCCACGATTTTCTTCATATACCTTACGTACACTCTGTTACCATTTCCAATGGAGGAGGCAGTCATTGGTGCAGCACTGTTGTCCATCATACAGATTGGATGTGCAGCAGGCGTCAATCACGAGGACACTTTCCTCTGGAAACAGGTGAGCTGCTTATGAGCATTCCATTTAAAATGCTGTTTACTTTGCTTACCCTCTAAGAACAGTTTTCAATTATGTTGGACAACTTGAGACAGAGTTGACCCAAACTTTCTAATGCTGGCTGGCTCTATTATCCATTCCATGACAACAATTTTTTGTCTTAAATTTATGATAATAGCCACAATGTTGCAAGTTATAGTAATTGTGATTTGCAGAACATAGGTATATATATACAAATGCTGTTGAATGTGAGTAGGTACTTTACATATTTATTAACAAATTTGATGTAATTTAGTTATAATTTCCTGTACAAAAATCATTACACACTTGTTAATGTTTGCATATGAATGAAAACAAAGATGGTTGCCGAGGCTATAATAATTACTTGGCACAAGTTGTACCATACGATTAATTAGTATAGTATAGCATTATGTAAACTTTCCATATATTGTTTACTTTCCTGATTTGTTATTCGAGGTTGGTTGTAACCAGTTCTTGCTTATATACGCACTTGTAAATATTAATATGCTGATGCTGCAAAGAATCTCTTTTTTTGGAATGGATGCATGTTTGAATTTTAAAGGAGAACTAACATGGAGGGGTAAAGTGCATAAATAACTTACCACACAAACTGTAGACATAATTGCAACTTGATTGGGGAAATCCATCATCGGGGGAAAGCCATTCATTGGTGACGTCACACAACAAATTTGTGATGTTTTTGTGAAATTCTGTAAACTGCAGTTGTATGTTCATAAAACCAAGGAGATAAAGCTGAAACCACATGATAAACTATTATAAGGGAATATTTAAATATACTAGGATATTACTAAAAGTTTTTGTCGTTTAAGAAATCGTGGCATAAAAATTGAGATAAAGTTTACTGGCCAAAAGTTTTAAATGATGACATTTATTATTATTAATGTCATTAATGGCTACTTTACAGGAGGAATATATAAGGACACGTGAAGTAAATGCAGCTTAAATTAAGTGCAAAAAATCTCCCAAAACCTGAGTGTTAAAATCATGCAGGAATGAAACGTCTTAAAACCAAAAAGCATAAGCAAGCTACAAATTTACGAGTTGGTGATTTTTTGACGGCTGCAAGATGTTTGATTAAAAAAGCTTTTAATTGCCTAGCTAGATAGCTGATATGAAATCGAATCTGAAAGCTGAATATCCTATATGTGATATATAGGCCACTTGCTTTGATTGCTGAATTATAGTGTGATTGCATGCTCCTGGCCTTGTGCAAAATCCAAGCTTATTTTCTATGCTATATCCCAGCTGTTTATTAATCTATTTTAGGCAGTTTCTTTCCAGCGTAAGGAAGGATTAAGTGCTTTTCATAGGTGGGTTGCTATTTTTTCGTGCCAGATGAGGATTTTACGAGAACCCAAGTGGCACGTGGTTCGTATCGACTGCGAGCAAGCAACAGCAAACTATACACTTCACTCAGTGCAAATTTTTACGACTCCCAACACTGTTTGTGTTTTACTGTACTATAGAACAGGTGCGATGTAGATGTCGAGGGGAGAATCCCGACAAAATAAATATGTCTGCACTGCCCCCTTTCTTTTACAAGAGATCTGAAAGTTTGAGCCAATATGACTTTGTGTTACTACTGTGTATTGGCATTTTTATATGCAGCATAACTTGTCGTATATTGTTCTTTGTGTAGGTTGCTATTACATATAATATTAATTTATATGCAGCACATATGTATATCCCAGGTGGTCGAGAATTGAAATATCCCTATATTGGAGTATTTCATGTATGTACATGCTACATTGAAACAAAAACTTCAAGCATTGAAATATTTCGTTTAAATTAATGTATTTATAATATCGGTATACTGAATATAACTTAAAAACTTCATAAAAGCAAAGTGATTTTCTGTGCTGGTATTTTTGCAAATGGCTGCAATAATTTGGTATGCAGAGATTTTATAATTGCATTGCCTGCATGGTCTCAAATTTTATTGTAAATGGAAGTTGACAGTGTAGGGAGTAAGTGATGACAGTGACTGCGAAAGCAATATTTAATGAAGTTAAATCTCGCTTTCGATGCCAGTGTTGCTCAACCTATTACTACGTTTACATGACGTCGACGGTAAGCATGTATTCAAAATTGTGACCCCGCAGGGGGAAAAGCGAACCTTGGACGACTGGTATTTGTCCAAGTTCCACTGTGTCCCTGCAGGTTCACAAATGACGTCATGACGTAATACTTCGACAGCGGCACGACCATGTAAACGTAGTATATGTTAACGGAATAACACGTTATCCTGCTCCGCAGCTATTTTTATTACTGAAAGCTTTATTTAATTTTTAGCTTTAAAAGAAAGTACACACAATTGAAGTCGGCCATATTTTTACTAGTCAAAGCTAGTGCATTACTTGACATTTGATACGACACTTTGCATAAATCTTGCCTTCCCCTACGTCCTTAGATCTAATAAATAAAATAAACTGAGAGGCAAATCTGAAGTGATGGCTCTTCCTATATATGTAGTGCTCAAACCAACAAATTTTTTCTGTTTGTGTATAAAAAGCTATCCAAGCAAGGCACTGAAATTGTACTTGCAGAGTACTAGACGGGTTCCAGGAATTTTGTGTATTATTATATCTCTATGCATTTTTAGCTGATGAAATCTCGTATTTCCATTGATAAGATTTAGCTTTGACAGTTAACTCGTCTTATGAAATAATGCTGATGTGATCCCCATAATATCGAATTTTTGCAAACTGGCAGTAACTGATATGAAAATTATATTTGATATGTGCATGCCTAAACGTTAGAAAATGCAAAGTATTAGGTACGTTATTGTTTGATATACGATAAGCATATTTAATGTTCCAGTTTTATGTCGTGCACATTTCCTTAATTTGCATTTTATGAATTTAAAAAGTATGACTTGAGTGAGCATTAAATTTTGAAAAGCAAATTTGTAGTTTTATGTTCGCTGCGGTGCCCAGACTGCATAAGTAACTAGGTATATATCAAGTACGTACTGTTGTATAGAGCCTGTAGTACTTTCAATACGCTCTTCTGCTCGTTGACACACAGGTCACATGCACACAATTGCGATGCAAACAGTGTCACGAATGCTCCAATTTGATTCAATTTTTGCTTTTCCTCCGGGTAAAGCCAAGAAGGGCTTCTTATAGTTGAAGTTTTTCGATGCGATCGACATTTGCCAATGTGTTGGTGCTTGTCTTGCTTGTACAAAGACAAGGAGGCAGAAATGGGAGGGGAAAGATTAAGATTCGACTGTTGTCCGTTTTTCCAACATGAGATATAAGGGTCCATTCAATGGTGCGGAAAATAGACGAGTCTGAGGCGTGAACGGCACATCCAAAGAACACTTCAGATAATTGAGCTGCTGGTTTTACCACCCAGACTAAAATGAGGTTGAAATGCTGTAAACGCTAGCTACTAGCTACCTTAACCTAGAGTAACAATTGTTTAACATATGGTAAATAGTTTGTTCTTTTAAGGGATGTACATCATGCATGTACATCTGCATGAACGTACATCGATAATCACCACAGGCGTTTCAGTTTCATTGTCCAGTTTAAGTTTCATTTTAAAAAATGAAAAGTTCAATAGTTATTTAAAATCCGAAATGTACACATGGTAGTGACGTATCTTGGCTGTATTCAATAAAAAAATTAAGTGTCTCCATACATTCCTATAATTTTGGCAACAATTTTACCATACCCTGTTTTCCATAGACTTGCACGTGAAAAAGACTGGTGTTCCAGTTTCATTGTCCAACCCCGTACATATTAGAGTCTAGGTATACACATATTTTTGTCTTACACCATTCATTTTGTATTCATTAACATCTTGCACCTTACTCTAAACACTTACACCCTTTAATGCCTGGATGTTGTGCACCTCTCTTCTACTTAAAAAATTCTCATAGTGCTATTGAAAAAAGTGGAAATATATGCTCTCATTTTTTCACAGCGCAGAAAAGGTGCATATATGGCACTTTTGACAAGTTTCTCAGGGCTTTCTTATATGGGTATGCAAATGAACCGATGCAGGCAATTGTCTTTATTTATTTATTTAGTGCTCTGGTATAACATGGGCAGCATTGATGGTCCCATATAAAGTCTCCAGGGAGAAGTAGGTTTCTGACAATCTCTGGCCCCAATCGCCTTCCACTTTAGCCCCGATGGTCTTCTGGGGATTTTTTTATTGTTCGTATATACGATATCGATCCTATATTGGAAGGAAGGGAGGGAATTATTCAGTCCACCAAAGCTGGGGTATAACGTTGTTGGTTGAAATATAAGAGCAAGGAAATGGATCCAAAAATGGCCTGTTGCTTGAAACTTCATACCCCATGCATTTACACTCATAGGACAGCTGTCATTGTCATAGCAGTTTCCGACAGTGGGCACTGTAATGGGCTTAGAAGTACGTACCGTACACACAAATAGTCATTATGGTTTTTGGTAACATCCGCCACCGTCTTTATAAGACCTCATGATGGTCGTTTCTCCACGAAAGTACTGTTTGCGCTACTTATTTGGTTGCAATGGTTAACGCTTTTCTTGGTCTGTCTATAAACAAGCCGTGTAAAAAACTAAGTTTTTTGGGTACTAAGTTTATATTAGATACCGTAACCTAACCCACATTAA
>JAQFZQ010003109.1:0-11630 GCA_034696005.1 Glomeris marginata | reverse complement strand
TCACCCACTCCCTCCCACTACTCCCACAATTTGCACAAGCGTCTTTTAGGGCTAAAAAGGACGCTTGTTTGGCTTTTTCAGCCCTAGGGTTAAATAATATTTCAACCTCTATTTAATTAACTATTCAAATCCTCTTAAATTCTCTTAAATTACACAGAAACGGACTTCCGGGACGTTACAAAATGAAGTTGTATTCAGAGCAATGTGGCTGCTATGGAAATCTGCCTGGTATTTTTGTTTTTTCTATCAGTTATATATCGTTTTTGGTTTTGAGGGCTTTAAACGGATTTCCTTTCTGTTTGTTAAGTACTATGTATATTTTGAACTGTGATTAAGACTCCTAAGGGGAAATGTGGGTTTTTCAGTCACTTAAAAATGGCTTAAATGAACAGCGTTCTTCCAGGGGATCTGTTTGACGGAACCCGGAGCCTTTCAGTGAGCCACGTGGTAAATTGTACTATAGCCATGCCTTTGTTACAAATGCCTCCACGTTGTCGATATAGTTTTGTTGCTACTTGACTTGAGTTGAGCGTTTGGTGGTGACATCTGTTGCGGCCATCAAAAATGTATTGGCCGAATTTTGAAATGGGTGTCGCGTAATAATAAATTTCATTTCGTATCTATATTTTCTGGCTCACTCTATTATTTAGTATACATAGATCACCCAACCACCCTTCATTGACATCGTCACCATTTATTCATCGCACGCTGGATCACGTGATGGAAACACTTGTGCAAACTGCGACCCGAACTGAAAGCTGCGACACTTGTTTACTGGTTTCATTTTTGTCCTGAACTAAACCAAAAACAGTTTCAACTGAAGAGAAGTTTGTGGATCTTGCAGGATATACCTGTCTCCATTTGCCATTGAATACCTGTTCGTATTTTTGGTAAGTTAACTTTTCACAATATTTCATTAGATCTCTCCGTCTTACGTGTTACCACCCTTGGTGATTACGTGGCCACAAAAGTTGGTGTTTGGCTACTAAATTGTTGTTTTTGTTAATTTAAACAGTTTGAACTATGAACTAATATAGAGCTTGATTAAACATTTTAGGTGAAGTGTACCTATAAAGATACTGAGCAATAACCTGACGTCATCATCGCAGGTGTTGTGGCGCAGGGAAAAGAAGCGAGGATATTGTAATCAATGCGAGTGACACACCAAACAGAATGATGAAAACAGCAGCCATTTGCTTGCTGTTTATAACCGTCTGCTGCCAAAATGGCTACGGACAAAATGTGAATCCAAGTTTATGGGACCAATTGCCTAAGTGGTTCCCGTCAATTCCATCAAGGAGGACTACGACACCGGTGACTAATAGGACTTCGGAAGAAGTACGTGTTGGTCCGATTAGAACCACAACAGAAGATGACGAATTTGTTGATGATGGGGATGAATCAACCACGCTACGCAGTCAAACTACTGCGTCAACAAGTGTTACGGTGACTACGAGCACTGCCGGAGTGGATGAAATTCTTGATGAAATGCAATCCACTACGTTGCTAGCTAGTACATCATCAGAAACTACAATTGTTGAGGAAGTAACTACTGGTGTCGAAGTTGCTATTACATCTGCAAATACAGCAATAACGGAAGGAAGTACTACGCAACAAGATACAAGTGTTACAGAGCTCCCTGCGGAAGAAAACACAACTGTTCCTGAGGTGGTGACTACAGAAGCAAGTTCAACAACTACTGTAGAAAGTACAGAAACTACCACTGCTAATCAATCAACTGCAGGAAGTACCACGGTTTCTCAATCAACAATAGAAAGTACCACGGTTTCTCAATCAACCGTAGAAAGTACCACGGCTAATCAGTCGACTCCAGAAAATACAACTGTCTCTTGGAATTCATCAGAACCCAGCACTGCATCAGTAACTGAAACTGTTTCAACTGTTTCAACTGCGGAAACATATTCAGTGACAGTCAGTGCAGGGAACCTTACCGTAACCGCATCTGTCAACGAGTCAAGTACGTTGACTTCGGAGTCGATGACCACTGGATTACCTATCGCAAATATCAGCATCCAGGAACCAGGATCGTTGATTCAGAATCCCAGTACCGCATACTGGGAATCTCAATATTCCAGCAAGGATTGCGAGAAGCTTGGTTTCTCCGGCTCCTTGTTGAACCGGTGTGGGTTTTGCGTCGGGGGATCCACCAACCTCAAGGATGATTACGGTCTTGGTGTAGATGGCTCTTGTCGCGAAGCGCACTTGGATTGTAGCGGACATTTGGGTGGAAATTCTTTCCCCGACCCGTGCACTGGGCAATGCATAAACGGTAATTATAAGCTATATTTGAGCTGAACTGCAGCAAACCTTGAAATAAACAACTGTTTTATTGCAGTCCCTATTACGTATGATGGAGGAAATATATTTGACAAAGGAGGGAGAGATTGCCGAGGAATCTGCCAGTCAGAAGGAACAAAAAGAGCAATCCCAATAGATGCATTTGTAAAAGATGAGTGTTCTGTTTGTGTTGCAAATCCACTTCCAACGGTCAGCATCTACAAGGACTGCTCTGGAAAATGCTACACTCCTGGTGCGCGGCACAATATACAGGATGTTTACATAGTGGTGTAACTGTGTTTTCTGCATCGCTTATTTTGTTTTTCTTTGCTAAAATGTTTTAGGTACCAAAGGGTTGATGGCAGTGCAGAACGGTTCAACATGTGGCAAGTGTGTGGCTCTAGATGAGTTAAACAGCAGCAACGTGACAGATGCATGTGGCAACTGCGCTGACCTCAACAAGACTTGCACATGCCCTGGGTATATTTGTATTGATTTCTATTTACTTATCACTCACCTTTCTAACAATTGCATTAAATAGGAGCCAGATAGATGCGTGTGGTGTGTGTGGAGGAGACAACACAACATGCTTGGCTGCGTTCAGTGTGTTTCCACCTGCTGTTCCCAGTTTCACGTCAACAAAAGTATGCTGCATATAAATCTATATAATTATAATCGATCTGATAGTTTTAACAATTAATTGCGGTTCTAGGTGTGGGTAAAAGGAGGGGCATTGAAAAACAAACACCACACGTTTTGCATGCTGGTGCGAGACGATGTTCCTGCAGATGGGCTGGACGAAGCTGTCTTCCCTGCCGAAATAGATGGTGATGGTGTCCATTGCGAAATCAATGCCACCTCAGGTGGAGTTTGTATTGAAGCAAACATTATATCCAATTGTGGGCCTTAAATTATATTTCTAATCACAGGGAAATATCACTTTCATCTCAGCATAGTTTCAGAGACGTTGAACGTCATTTCGAACATTTCCTCGCTTTTCACCATATATCCGGTAGAAGGTATGTCTCACATCAATTAACATTCACGTCCAGTTGTAATAACAGTTGTGTTTTATAAAAATACCATTTTCATTTATTAGCAAATGGTACCAGCATTGAACCTCTGAGTGCCGAAATCGACAGTGGGAATACTACTTTGAACATCACTGTGAAAGGACAATATCTGAATTCTACAGGATTAGTGTACTGCAACCTCACTGACCCAGGTTATAGCTTCATATGCAGGCTCCAAATGACACAATGATAATATCCAATATTTTCCCGCAGTGTCTGGAAATTCTACGATATTTATTTCCAACACCACGGCTGAAACAAGTGAAAACGTGACATGCCAGATCCTATTGCCTGATCATTCCTACGCAGCATTATTTGAAGTGTCATTGGACGGAGTGAGGACCATTGCTGGGCCCTTTAATTTCACATTCAAGACACCAGCCCCGAAAATAGAACATATTATTCATTTTTCTGATGGTAGTTAAAACATTTATCGAAGTTGTTGTCTCCATATATAGCTATGAACATCTGCAATTGAGATTCTTATCTATTTTCAGTGTCTTTGGCAGCAGTGATCTTTGACAGACCTGTCAATATTTCCAAAGTAAGCAATTGCGCTGCTCTGCTAACACATGAAAGTTTAGCTTTGTTGGATGAAGACGACAACTGCACTTGGGCATCTCCATTCCAGCTTGTTATTGGTCTTCCACGTCACATTGATGGACAGAGTATAGCTATTTCAATTTCAATTGTATATACATTTTGAAACAGATATTTTTAAGACTATTTATTATATGTAGGTATTGTTTTGAAATTCATGGATGGGGCCCTTACTTCTTCATCTGGACAGTTTGCTGTCCCAGCTATTGGAATGGTACATTTAGATTTTCTATTATAATAATCCGTCTAAATTGTTTGTTTAACTAGCCCATACCTTTTAGAATGTGACAATTCCTGCTGTCAACACGGACCCAATTGCTGTTTTGCAAGGGCCACGAGTGGTGCCCACATGCGCTTCCTTCTTCCTTTACGGTCATCAGTCAGATACAAACGGAGGAGGAGACTTGGTTTCGTACAATTGGACCGTGCAGCCATCTTCCAACAACAGCCTCAATGACCTGTTGATTGGTGCAGTTTCTATGTGATTTATCTTGGAAAGCTTAAAGATGATAAATATAAGAATACTTTGCTTTCAGAGGCAACAAAAGCTCAGAAGCCATATGTGGAGATCAACTCCACACTGCTCAACTCCACTGAATACACATTCTTTTTGAATGTAACCACATCCAATGGTCACTCCAGCATTGCCAACTGGACTGTGCGAAGATTGGAATCTCCTGTTGCCATCCTTGTTCTCGAGAGCAGCGTGGATCCTGCTCAGGGCCCCGTAGCGAATGACCAGACGTAATGTCTAAGATGTCTATTGATGCAGTAATTATTGTGATAAATATTGTATATTCTTCCAGCATAACATTGATAGCACGTGCAGATGTACCTGGCTGTGTGAACTTTAGTGGAAATTTAAATTTCATGTGGACCATGAACAACCCAAAAGTGAGATTTGACTTTGAACAAATGTCCAGCCGCATCTACGTGATCAAACCGTTTTCTTTGCCAAGTATGATGGCCTTTAATTTATCCTAATTGCCAAATTAAAGCTATATTTACAGTAGTGTATTTAAACAATTGAAGGTGGGGAAAACGTGACTTTCCAAGTACGCGTCTGGATCGGTGAGGATGTTGCTAATTCAGTCAACAGCTCCATCACGTTTGCAACAAAGCCGGAGATGTTGGTGGCTAAAATAAAAGGTTAGTACGTCATCTTTAAATGTATTTTGGAATGAGTTAATGTATAGTTACCTTTTTGTTTATGGAACAGGAGGATCAAAACTTGTGATCGGAACAGAAAGTGGTGGGGTACTTGTGGATGCGAAGGACAGTGGTCGTTCCGGTCGTAGGACTTCCAGACTAGTATATCAATGGACGTGTCTTGAAAAGGTAGAGTAGTATACATAATGGTCAGCTCAAATTGAATTGAATGTTTTTGGTAATTGGGATCTGTAAACGAAGACTGGCAACCCGTGCTACGTGTACGCAAACAGCAGTGCTACGTCAACCATTCTTATTGAACAACCGTACACAGTGACACCGCAACTTGTATTTCCTTCGAATCTTCTTCTCCCTGACAGTGTACTTAAACTCAATCTTGTGGTCATTGATGAAGAACGTCATAGAAGTGCACCGAGAAATTTAACTATTGAAGTACTCCAGGGTTTTGTGCCTCAGGTATTTAAATACCGGTAACATGGTTTCTATATGACAGAGTAAAACAAATATGAATTGCATTCGTAGGTTGTGATTGACAGTGTGAGGGCAAATGGATTAGAGTCATCTCTTCAAGATGAATCGCAGTCCATATACGTGATCCCATCCGAGTCCACAGTTGTGTTATCGGGCACAGTGATCCACAATACCGAAGGTCTTCCATCAATTGATTGGATTTTTGAACCAGGTCACTGAATTGAAGATGAGGAAAGAAATCTAAACTTAGTACTTGAACTATATACTAAATTCCTTGTTTTATAAAACAGGGTTATTGATTGAGCCAATGATAGAAACGGTGCGCAAGACTGATACAATCTCCATGGCTATTATAACGATTCTCCCAGGTGAGATTATGAAATTGAGATTGAAATTGATTACTGTTAATTTATATTTTTTTGCTGTAATGTAGGGTCACTGATAACTGGTGCTTCATATCAAGTGCAATTGATATCCGCATATGAAGATAAACCTGCAGGAATGAGTGAAATTACTCTTATGATCTTGCCACCAGTCACTGGTTGCTTGTTAACTATACCTCCATATACTGCACTTAGTCAGGTTTGGCTTTAGGAATTAAACAAATAATGAATACATTATTATGCAGTAATTATTATGGTTTTCAGGTTACTGCTGATGTTCGTTCTTGCGCTGCGCTCAAAGGTCTTCGGCCTCTTGCTTTTAGACTTTCAGTGAAGCAGAATGTCTATTCAACAACTGCTACATTAATTCCCCTCACTTCCCCCCAGTTCCACTTGCCTCTAACCTTTCTTGGCCCACCTGCTTTAACGAATAGCACAGTGAACATCTTCACTTTGGAGGTATAAGTAACCTTTGATGTACATATGTTGTATTCAATTGTTAATTATATCTTCTCAAAATTATAAAGGTTTGTCATGCATTGAGGGATTGTGCCAATTTTTCAAGTGGTCCAGTAGTTGTGATGCAACCGACCCCAACTGACGTGGCACTGTTTGGCAAAACAGTTATGGAATCGGCCAATAGGACAGCAGCTTTAGGTTTGTCACATTACTAGACATTTGATTTCAAGCAAGATACTGTAGATATTAAGTTGTAAGTGTTTTAGGAATGTATTTGGATGCTTTATCCCAACATGCCATTTACTTTCTGGCATTGGGTCATGATAATTCTTCCGAGTCTGCGATAGCCGGTGAACATGTTCCCGCAGCTGTCCAAGCCGCGGAACAACTCAACCAATCTCCTTGCAAAGATCCTGTCTGTTTTTCTGACATGTTCAGGTATACAAACGCAATGTCTTCATTTATGTTTCAGCTTTTATATTGTAGTGAAATTTATGATGTATTATAGTTACATATCACTCATTCCCATTAACAACAATGACACCGCGGTCCACGTCTTGAACGTACTGCATAATGCCACATTGGAACTTAATGCATCAGGATTGCAGTTGCCATTTAGTGGAGGACAAAGGGCCATATGGACTCTTGAAAAGATCTTGAAAAACGTGAATACCAGTGATGCGAATTTGACGACTTCCGTGGTGGACACCGAGGATCTTCTTGAGGTAGTACATATAATAAGGCTTAATTTTACATTTCATAAAGCCTGTTGTATATGATACAGTGGAATTCATGAGTTTTTGCATAAAAAGGCAAAGATAGTGATAAACATTCCACTTTTATTACAGATGTTTAGCTTTAATATTGGATCCTGAATTGTGTGGGATACTTGATCTTGCATTTTCAATTAGCACTTTGATGAACAGAAGTCTTTCAAATACAACTGAATGCGCAATGAAAACAAACATGAAATGTTAGAAAACAAACTGCATGTGTTTCCAGATGTAGAAAGTTGCACAAACTAAAAATAGTGGAATGCACGTAAACAAAACCAATTTTATTTGACTTCAGCTAGGCCACATGGTTTATACCTAAACACCTTTGTGTCTTTTTTTATTATTATTATTATTGCCTAGTGTGCGGTGGTATCTGAGATCCTTATTGGAAATGTCCATCACAAATTTTTATGATGGGTCCATCACAAATTTTTGTGATGGCTCCATCACACTTTTCTGACAGATTATGAAACATCACCATCATGATTTGTGATGGTCCACCACACCGTGTGTGATGGTCCATCACACTACTTTATGATGGTAATGGAGGACCATCACAAAATTTCTGATGTGTGTGACGGTCCATCACAAAATTTCTGATGTGTTTTATAATCTGTCAGAAATTTGGTGATGGGTGTGATGTACTTTTCCAGTAGGGCTGTGCCTTTATTTTACCTATCTAAGATCCTGTGCGGATCTCTGTGCCTTTAGTTTACCTATCTAAGATCAATCACATGAAAAGTTATATTTGTTGTTTTTGCCTTTACAGCAAATTTTGGCACGAAACTTGCATTTTGGAGAACGGGAAGAGATGGTGGACGAAAATGGTGACCGTGTGGCCATCCTCGAGTACTCATTCCTCGATCATGACTTAACAACATCAACCCACAACCGTACACTTGTAGTGCATTTTGAAGACGGCATAAGAAACAAGTGAACCAATGCGCTGTATTTTTTTACGCTCTCAATTAAGTAGTTTCTAATATGTTATTTTTTTTTAAAATACTACAGTTACAAGTTATGGGACTGCACTGGGAAATCTGGCGACAATGAATCTTGCATGGGAGTAGTTGCGCAAGTGCATATGTACCCAAATTTTGTGCCGTACAAACTAGAACCCAATCGTACAATATCTGACGTGGTGGCGATATCTCTATTAAATCCATTAACTGGTAAATCTGAATCCTTTAAGCTTATATTTAATTCTAAAATTAACCTCTCATACGTTCATCAATATAGGCTCGCACATGAAAGTTACGGAAGCCGATCCGGATGACAACCCGCTGACCACGGTAAGTCTCCAGTTGCGGTCTCCTCCAACGGATGACAACTTCTCTCCAATATGCCATGTATGGGATGAGTCATCAGGGAAATGGACCGTTGATGGGGTCACTACTGTTGAACATAAAGGCAATGTTGATTGTCACACCGGAAAACTTTCACCGATCGTAGTTCTGTGGATCGACCCTGGTACTTATTTTAAATTAATTTTCTGACCATACAGTATCTATGAGGAGAGTCTGAAAAGATGTTTCATTATAGGATTGTCTGGTGGAGCAATAGCAGCAATAGTCATTGCTTGCGTGGTGTTCGTTGTCGGAGTAACTGTTGCGGCCATCCTCGTGCACCGCCGGTTAACAACGAAGACTCTGAGGGTCACTCCCCCGAATGGGTTTGTCTATATTTTCTTGTTGTATATGTTTTATATAGAGTATTCAAAACAGTCGGTGTTTATTTATTTATTTACTGGATTTTATTTGGTTTTAATTCAGTATACCGATGTCCTATTCCGAACCGCGGTACCACTGAAGCCGATTTATATATGCGTATACATTATTCGAGCGTGCAAACCGCGTATATTTATTCGATAAAATTCACAACACAGTGCTCACAAAATATACTGACAACATGATTTTTATTGCAAACGTGCATCGCAATTAGGGAGCAGGAGTGATTTTACGGTAGGAGAACATACAGCACGGAACAGATGCTTCAAGTTTCCGGTGAATTCTTAACCATATGCGCTGATGAGCGTGTCCATTACGGTCTCCTTATAAAACGAAAGCGGGTCTGTAAATAAAAACATAGGGCACCATTCTGAGACTCGGAAGTATATTATATTATTTTCAACGGATATTATGTAACAGTAACCTTTTTTAGCCTTGTAATTATATAATGATGCAGCTCTTGTTCTCTTTGAATGGGTTTTCTGACTGACTTATCCCTGTAACCAGCACATCATTTTTCTGGTGTTCCATGCAGTATTTGGTCAGACTGAATAAAGAAATACTTGTGAATATTTACCACCATGTCTAGGGTTTATTGGATTGTGAATGTTGAAAGTAGTCGCGGCGCGTCACGCGGAGTATCGGCAATTATAGAAAGTAACAGGAAATCGTATTGTAATATAACTAAATCGACGTCTTGTTCGGAAATCATCTAGACTAGCTCTAAAAATAGACAAACATGAAACAACGAGTCCGTTCGATATTAATTTCTATTTGCGGCAGATTACGTAATTTATGTAGGCCATCATCGATCCGAAACCGACACGCGATATCGCGATTTGAAATATAAAATTCCGAGGAAAAATGGCGCAGGAAACCGGAAAACAACCGCGATTCCCGTTAATTATAATAGTTAATGGAGATGAAGACACCCGGATGCGAGAACAGAAGAAGCGACCCCTGAATGTGGCTTCGCCGCCATGCCCGACCCGATTCATCTCGACGCGCACGTTATTGCCGGCGTTCGTATACCGCGCAATAGACGAGCGCGTGACGCGTGTTACGTGTACGCAGCACTCAACAAGTATTGCGCGGCGGCTGTTGGCGTGCAAGAAAGTTGCGCGAAATGATGGACGGATGCGAGCGTGCATCTACAAACGGCGTTCACTTACTCTTCGCAAGCCTGTGAGACAGTTATCCTTTGGATGTTCGCCTCCTGACGCAACTGGCCCACTTGCTTGCGCATGGCTTGAATCTGCGACATCATTTTGGTCGCCTTATGCGGGGAAAGTTGGCACAGGTCAGCAATGGTGCGGCTCGGGGATGGGTCAGATCCGGAAAAGAATCAGCTATCGCTATCGCTACCGCAACCAAACCGCTATACCTCTCGCATTAAAAACATGGCCATAAATGCCTTGCATCATTTCCCAGCTCACTAGTCGGGCCAGCGCATGCGCGGGATTGTGGGTGTGTCAGTTAAGAGTTTAGCAGTTGAGTTTAGCATAACTAACAGGGAAGGTGCCAGACACTACGGCACCTCCTTTCGGACCCCGCTGATTGGACGCCGCGCAAAATTCAGTTGCCCGAATAATTTCCAGTTTATAAAACTTCTAAAAAATGTCAAAATTTATAAAATTTCTAAAAAACGTCAAAATTTATAAAATTTCTAAAAAATGTCAAAATTTCTAAAACTTCTAAAAAATGTCAAAATTTATAAAATTTATAAAAAACGTCAAAATTTCTATTATTTCTAAAAAATACCCATGGACTATAATCTTATGGTTTTAATATTTCTAAAAAAGTTCTAAATTTCTAAAAAACGTCAAAATTTCTATTATTTCTATAAAATGTCAAAATTTATAAAACTTCTAAAAAATGTCAAAATTTCTAAAACTTCTAAAAAATGTCAAAATTTATAAAATTTCTAAAAAACGTCAAAATTTATAAAATTTCCAAAAAATACCCATGGACTAGAATCTTATGGTTTTAATATTTCTAAATTTCTAAAATTTCTAAAAAAGTTCTAAATTTCTAAAAAAAATTCTAAATTTCTAAAAAAATATCAATATTTCTAAAAAATTTCAAAATTTCTAAAAAACCTCAAAATTTTTAAAATTTCCAAAAAATACCCATGGACTATAATCTTATGGTTTTAATATTTCTAAAAATGTTCTAAATTTCTAAAATTTCTAAAAAAGTTCTAAATTTCTAAAATTTCTAAAAAAGTTCTAAATTTCTAAAAAAAAATTCTAAATTTCTAAAAAAATTCTAAATTTCTAAAAAAAATGTTAATATTTCTAAAAAATGTCAAAATTTCTAAAACTTCTAAAAAATGTCAAAATTTCTAATATTTCTAAAAAACGTCAAAATTTCTATTATTTCTAAAAAATGTCAAAATTTATAAAATTTCTGAAAAATGTCAAAATTTCTATTATTTCTAAAAAATGTCAAAATTAATAAAACTTCTAAAAAATTTCAAAATTTATAAAATTTCTAAAAAATGTCAAAATGTTCTAAATTTCTAAAAAATTCTAAACTTCTAAAATTTAATTATTTATTTAGTTATTTAATTAGTTATTTCTTTATTTAATTATTTATTTAGTTATTTCTTTATTTAATTATTTATTTATTTATTTATTTATTTATTTATTAATTTATTTATTTATTTATTTA
>JAQFZQ010003108.1:0-11630 GCA_034696005.1 Glomeris marginata | reverse complement strand
AGATGGTCCATTTTTACACATTGCCATGCCCATCGAAGCATTTAGGATGCTCCTATCTATACCAAACCAACATTGTCTTATAGGAAAAATACTTAGGAATCCGAATCAGTCCTCGCATTTGACATTGCTATCACGGTTCAGCAGATATTCAACTTTTTAGTGGATGCAAGAATAGTGAAGGTTCACTTTAGCTACGCAAAACGATTATTCATTGTAGTCCAATCTGCACTAAACCGACATATTCTGATAGGAAAAATGCTCAGGATTCCGAATCTGTATTCGGAATTGAAAAAAGTTATCACGGTTTAGGAGATACTCGACTTTTAGTGGAATCGTTCAAAGTGAAATGTTTTTCGCGTTTAGCTGTCATGGTTTAGGTGCGCAAAACGGGGCTTCGGAGTGCCTCGATCTGCATAAAACCGATACAGTCTTATTGCAAATATTCGCAGGATTCCAAATCTGTCTTCGGAATTGAAAAAATCTGTCACGGTTGGTTTAGTAGATTTTCGACTTTTAGTGGAGGCATCCAAAGTGAAACTTTGTTGCGTTTAGCTGTCATGGTTTAGGGGCTCAAAACGGGGCTGCTTAAAACCGACACAGGCGGATTGGAAAAATCCTCAGGATTCCGACCCAGCTGTCACGGTAAAGCATATACCATATTCGTCTTTTGAATTTCATTCCAAAATAACCACACTAAATAGCGGGGAAAAATTGATCACGATAGATGCATAGCCCGCCACGCATGGAAAATCTCAGCTCTGTGACTGCAATACCTGATTTTTCATGATTTCCCAAATGTTATGAAATCAGAATATTTCGCAAAAAATATAAAGCTCGCCCAAAAACCAACCTACAACCAAATTATAGCACGGAATCATGTCTGCCTTGTGCAATTTATATCTGAACTCTAACCTCAGCTATTTATTTATGGGAGATTTTCAAAGTTGACAACTGTGATGCATCCAGTAATGCACATTGTCACCACAAGGGCGCCCCTGTTGGCACGTATTGTCCCTAAAACCGGATTGATGTTCCACCTTAACTCTATGAAAATTGTATGTGTACATTGAAACAGTTGTTATTAAATTGTCTGGTTGTTCTTGTATATTTTACTACTTTATTCAATTGCATTGTATTAATTGCCACTATAATATCAATTTAGATTATTTTACTAGCAAATTCGCGATCGTATATTGTATACTTGGTTTCAGTTTAACGGTTACTTGGTTACTGCTTATTTAAATGTTGCCAGGCAACTGGATCCAATGTATGGATGTCCATGCCAGCCTGTATAGCTGTTATGGATTATAGTACCAGTATTAATTAATATGCACTATTAATCTGGGTAAAGCAAATCCAATTAATAGTTAACACATTCATTTAATTCTCTAAAAATATTTATGTACTGAAAACAGGTCTGACTGAAAAGCAACAAAACAGATTGTGTAGGATTTCTATTTGTTGAGCAGATTAAAGGAATTTTTTGCATTTTGTATAATAGTTTTTACGGTTAGTTATGTATTTGGAAAGTTTACTATAAGGGAGATGCAAGATGTGGAAGAAAAGTTGACAGTAATGGAAATATAATAAGACCAGTTGCTTGTCAATGGAATTAAAGATGCTGTTATGATTACAAGTTGCATAATAACTTTGGTTTTTATGTTAGACTGTGTTTCTGCAATTTTGAGATGAAAGGGGACTGTTATCGACCGGATGAATAGAAGAGTTTGACATTTTTTCCTATACAAGTTGTCCACATGGCCAGTGACGTCAGAAGCGGCGCTACTTTCCCATTGGTCGAAGCCGTCACTCGCTGACAGCTTGGGGGCGTTTATCGGCAAAAACTTAGTTCGGTGTGTTATTAGAAACTGTGATTACTAATTGCATAGCGTTGGTCTTGCGGTGCCCGTGAGGACGGAAAGGTTTTGTTATGGTTCGTAACTCGTCATCCGAAGCTGTGGGCTCTGTTCCAACCGCTCAACAACAACAACAGCCACCAACACGACCTTTGAGCCAAGCATGGAATCAAGAAGTAGGGTCATCGACGTTATCGCTATCCACCAACGGAGGACACTCGATGGCCGAACAGGACTTGGAAGCTTACGGCTCCGGACAGCACGTCGTTGCCATGACCCGGCCAGCAGCGGCAGACCTTGGTGGAACCACCGGTGATGAGAACAAGAGCTGCTGGGCATCGTGTGCAGGATGTTGTACAGGTAAAACAACACTTTAAATTAATTAATTCACGTACTGTACACCACATTCAGAATTAAAGTTATCACATTTTTAATCGAAATCAAAAACGCCGCAATTTTGAAATGTCAGGTCGGTAAATTTTGCCAAACTTTTTGCAGGAATGTGCAGAACTTCTTCCCTGCAGATTTTCCTGTTGAAAACACTACATACATATGCTTTACTAAATCTCTAATTAGATTTCACTGTTTAATTGTGTAACAACTTTTATTGCATCTCAATATTCTCAATGTTTCCAAAGTTCAATTTTAATTGTGGTTAATCTGGTTTCTGCATGACATTCCATATATGTAAATTAGAGAAATTCTGTTATAATAAGTGCTGTTGCAAGTAAATGTGGTATAGCATTAATATGTCTTTAAAGTAATGAAATAAGTTGTAATATAGTCATAAGATATATTTCACAGTCTAGTATACTTATTAATACTGTTAACGTTTACATGTTTTATTCTTGCTGATCTGTTGAATTGAAATTAAACAAAATTCGTTTATTTTCAGGTTTGTGGGCGACACGGCAACTTGCAAACAGCAAAGACCGAGAGATTTACGTGAAGACCACTCTGAGGGAATTGGTGGTTTACATATTTTTCCTCATCATACTGTGCCTCAGTGAGTATCACATATGTTGAAAATACTAGGTGGCACAATATTTTAATTCGATATGAAAATTAAGTACTCTTTTATATTTATGTACATGTGTATATTTATTTATTTATTCCCTGTGAAAAATCACGTTCAATGTGATGATGGTAGTCATAGGGACGAATTGTGTTTTCAGCGCAAACACAAGTTGGTATCCACAGTAGCAGCCCGTGTCCATTAACTCCCAGATTTGTTTGCCATTCCGTTGCATCGCGCAGAGTATCGATTAAACCTATGACAAATAAATCCATACTTACGTGTACACGTAGCACTTTAACATTACTTTTCAAGTAATAATTTGGCTTACATGATCGGATTTGTTTCGAAATTAAATATGTGAAGTGTGTTCACTGATAAATGCATTTGTTTCGCAGTTACTTTTGGCATGACAAGCTCTGCCATGTACTACATGAATCAAGCGATGACCAATCTTTTCCTGCAACAGCCTCTCCAAAACAACCCATCGGCAACTTTTGAGACAATTTCTTCTGTGGATGATGTGTGGGATGTAATGAAAAGTTCATTTATTGAAATTTATTGTTATCCGAAACACAATTTATGTTCTACATCGCGTAAACCTTTGGTTCATCTATTAGTTCCTCAACACTATCCTTGTATCGCTTTACCCGGATTCGTACTACAACACCGCACCGATGAAAGACATCGACAAGAACATCTTGTACGAGAACAAGTTGCTCGGCGTGCCGAGACTCCGGCAGCTCAGAGTACGTAACGATTCCTGCGACGTTCCCGAGGAATTCAAACGGGCCATCTTGTCCTGCTACGATGGCTACTCGCCGTACATCGAGGACACGAACCCTTTCGGATTGCAGAATGGAACGGCGTAAGTAATTTACTTGCGATATGCAATGAAGAATATATTGTACTAGCTGTAGTACACTGCAGTTTAGTATTCGGAAATTTCTCATAGCTGGGTTTACCATTCGGAGGAAGAACTTGATGGATCCACACATTGGGGCCAGTTGGCAACTTACAGTGGAGCAGGTTCCTACGAGGACCTTGGGGTTACGATCCGAGAAGCGCGTGAGAGTATCACAGACCTCCGCGATCACTTGTGGATCACGAGGGGAACCAGAGCTGTGTTTTTGGATTTCACCGTTTACAATGCCAACATCAATCTCTTCTGTGTCATCAAGTACATTTCAGTCATTACGGTTTGATGATCCAGTGCAGCTTTACCTTTTCCATTACATCAATAACAATTCTACTGAGTGTTTTCGGTTGTTATTTAAATAATGGTTTGCAATTTCAGACAATTTTTGAAAGTACTGCTAATTTACAATACTCTCTATTCAGAATTACAAATTACATACACTGACAAATTGTGTAACATTTTTAAAATTTAAATGTAGCATACAAATTCACTGATTTCACATGTGATTCGTCTGTTTGCTAGTTTATGTAGCATCTTTCAGTGGAAATGGTTGCACTTGGTCATCTTGCACATCACTTAACTAAGTTATCTTCACTGTTTATCTCATTTTAACAGACTTGTGATGGAGTTTCCTGCTACTGGAGGCGTGATACCATCTTGGTCTCTGCGAGTCGTGAAACTCATCCGCTACGTCACACCTTTTGATTTCTTCATCTTGGCCTGCGAAATAATCTTCTGTGTATTCATTCTCTACTACATCGTTGAAGAGATCTTAGAGGTTATACAAATAATTTATTTTTTCATGCACAATACAATGCTGCAATAAAATATATTTTGTTGCCTTATAGATCAAGAAGGTGAAATGCCCGTATTTTGCATCTGTATGGAATCTACTAGATATAGCTGTGATAATGGCAAGACACCTATATTTTGCATTTGGATTGCTTTTATTTACTATAAATTTAATAATGTATGTTTGAATGTGCGTAGATATCGATCGTTTGCATTGCATTCAGCGTGTACAGGACGATATCGGTTGACAGGTTGTTGGAAGATCTGCTCACGAATCCCTACGAATATCCAGATTTTGAAATTTTGGGATTTTTTCAAACCCAGTATAACAATGCAGTCGCAGTGGCAATATTTTTTGCTTGGATTAAGGTAAAAGCGAAGTTCGTTGTTGTCATTGTGTTGACATGACGGTGACAAATGACAATTTCATCTTGTGTTTTCAGATTTTCAAATATATCAGCTTTAATAAAACAATGACCCAGCTGTCATCAACTTTATCAAAGGTTTGTTTGTTAATCACTAGTTGTTTTGAGTTGAAAGTTGGTGTGGTCTGATGGTATCCGTTTTTATTCTAGTGTTCCAAAGATGTTGCGGGGTTCGCAATCATGTTCTTCATAGTGTTCTTTGCATTTGCACAACTTGGATATTTACTTTTTGGCACGCAAGTTGATGGTTTCAGCAATTTTGGGAATTCTGTGTAAGTTGCTTCGAAAAGTCTGGAAATCACTGCATTAATCTTTAGCACGAAACAACAAATTTAAGAAAATTGTTTCTTAGGTTTACTCTACTGCGCATAATTTTGGGAGATTTTGACTTCCACGCCATCGAGCAAGCCAACCGTGTTCTTGGACCAATATTCTTCATAACATATGTATTCTTCGTGTTTTTTGTTCTCCTGGTACGCTTCAAAATTTATGTTTTGCAATAGAACCGTTAAATATTGCATAGGTATGTTAAAAGTGAACTTTTCCAAAATTTACAGAACATGTTCTTGGCTATCATTAACGACACTTATTCTGAAGTGAAAGCTGAAATTGCACTCCAGAAAAATGAGTTTGAAATTGGAGATTATTTCCTTAGGGTGAGTTATCTCTGGACAAGAGAAGTCACATGTTCCAACTGGTTCTTATTGTTGTTTTAATTACAGGGATACAACAATTTGATGGGGAAAATGGGTCGACGGGACAAAATCATCGACATTGAAACTGCTATCAAACTTGCAGATTCGAACAGCGACGGCGAAATGTCATTCGATGAGATCCGAAAGCACCTAAAGAAGTATTGTTATTGTTTATTGTATACGTTTATTATTAATATTGTGAAATACTACATTTATGGTTCTTTTCTATCCTCAGGCGGAACTTTTCTGATATGGAGATTGAAATGTTTTTCTCTAAGTATGATAAAAATCAGGACCGTAGTTTGGATTCGCGGGAAAGTAAGAAAATGTTGGCGGAACTTGCTGGTGAAAAGGTAAGCATCTTATAATTAAGTGGTGTACCAAGATTACTGGAATCCTGAAGTTTCTTACAATGTTGTGTGTTTTCCCCAGAATAAGCTCGATAAGGAAATTGGATCTGATCCAAAGCAAAATAATGGTGTGCATAACCTTGGAAATAATATCAACGGACCACCAGGAGTATCCCATGAGGAATTCACTGTGTAAGTACTGTCAAATCAAACTAAAGGAACAGAGATCCGCACAGTATCTCAGAGGGTACCCAGCGATCAGAGAATATAATTTCCTTTAAAAAATCAGGGAACTTTAGATTTTTGCCCCTAAAAGTGGTCATACTTTCAAGTTGGCTATTAGTTGGTGGGGTAATTTAGTGATGTGCTAAACAGTACGAGAGGAAATTTGTGAAAATGTCCAAGTTTGCAGCATTAATTCTGATCTGTGAAGTACCTTATTTTGTTGGATTTAATGTATTCCTACGCTGGTTTTCTGGAGTTTCTACTGTATTATGTTTAATGAACAGCTGTATTGTTTTTCATTGAAATGTAAACTTGGTATTTTGTATTTAGGCTTTCTCGTCGGGTCGATCGTATGGAGAATTCCATTGGAAGCATCATTAGCAAGATTGATGCAGTGTTGGTGAAGATGGAGTCGATGGAAAAGTCCAAAGTAAAGCGACGCGAGACGATGAATAAAATCCTGGATACGATAACAGAGGTTGATCAGCAAACTTCCAATTTATATGATTTGCAGCGTTAAGTTCTGTTGTTGGCAGTTGCACTATTCATCTAAGGTACCTTTTACAATGTTACCGTGTACCATTTCTAGGATGACTCGACCGATGATGCGCAAAAGCGGGCGAAGATGGAGCGCTTAGTGAGGGAAGAACTGCAAAGATGGGACTCGAATGCCAGTTTACCGAAATAACTGCACTACAAGGTACATTATTATTACTATTGTTTATTATTATTATTATTGTTGTTGTTATTATATTATTACTATTGTTATTATTATATTATTACTATTGTTATTATTACTATAATTGTTATCTCAGCTGAATTGATAATTTTTCATATTGAATCGCTGCATATTTGACATTTTACAGGGGGAAAACTTTCTTTTACCGGATATGAAGCATTTAGCGTTTGCTGCACTGTCAATAGGCAAGGTGAGCTGAACCGAAAAACTAGTCATGACTACCGAGTGATTGTTGCAAAAATCGTCCCTTTTATTTAAAACAAATTCACAATCTTGAATGCTGTGTACAAAAATGCATCCAATAAATAACTAATGGATACATTTCTTAATAGCGGACAGCTTAAATTGTTGTGATCTATTTAGGCCGACGTTTCAACTTTCCGTTATTTTTATTTCCCTTTTTGTTCCCTTTATTCTTCGCCAGCTGATGGATTTTATTTCGGCCAATGTTGAACGTAACCCTTTTCTTCCTTTCGCCGGTGTTTCCCTTCTTGCTTACAAATTCTTTCGAGCGTTTCGTTCGGAACGTTAACAATTTCTTTGATCTCGGTAATTTCTTCGACGCGGCCATTTCTTGCGAGTTCTTTTTCAACCGTTTGCCATCCACTTTCAACTTCTTACTAGCCGTGCCGCTACTTTCTTGTGTACTTCTCTTTCTTCCTTGACCTTCCGGCGTCATGAATTCTGCAAAACAATAGTTTCAAATGGTGATACACTTACTTTACAGGACACACGGTAGTCCACTTTATTTTACCTTTTTCTGGTTCTTCTCCTACTTCCTGTCTATACCATTCTTCGTCATCATCTTCAGACCCGTCTTCCTCTGCAAGCCATTCATCATTTAAATTGCAATCCGCACAATGGGCATTTTCGTCGCATTTACCTTTTCCGAGTTTCTCCGCCTCCTTTTTCGAACCTTTCTTTTTCAGCATGCCCTGTAATGATTTTTCACGGTGCTCTTCTTTTTCGGCTTCTTTTTTCTTCACATTTTCCTCCTGGATCTTCTTGCGTTTCTTCTTCAGGTTCCTTGAATGTACCAAGGAACAGCGTTTAGATGCGTGTAATGTCGTATTGACAGGTTCAGGTTAGTCACAAGCAGTAATTAATAAAATCGTAGAAATGTTGCAGAAATTGAATGTAATATGTGGTTTTCAGCTTGCGGCAAACCCAAAGTATTGTACTATAGTAACGTACTGTTTGCGGCGTTTTTTAATCCTTATTTCCTTGATTTCTTCGGGCGTTTTACTGATCATCTCGTGAACCAAAACCTCTCCGGTCATCAGACCTTCCTCGATCTTTATTAACTCCAGCGTTAAACGTGGTCCCAGTTCAATCAACCTAAATAAGAAATCGGTTGATTTGTCACGATACGTCATGATACAAAATACGTCTTACTGTACCTGATAGCACTTTTGTTGGCTATAATATTTCCCCTTCCCGATAACCTCTGCGGCACGGTCACTTCGTTGTGCGGTCCGTCAAGTTCGGCCTCGCTCTCGGACAACAGCGCGGACCTGGTAAATACAATTGTCCATGCTTACTTTCAAACTGCTGAAGTTTAATGCTAACAATTCCTTTCTCACTTTGTTATCAGCTCGCTGACATCTTTGAATTTGGCCAGGTTTGGAACTTTAGCTTGCAGCAGTTTCTTCACACCACGGCTCATTCCGACCGGGACAACCTTCAGCGCACTGTTTTCAAACATCATTAAAAGCACTTGGAGACGTCCGAGTACTGGTGAATGAAGAAGCAATCGATTCAACTTACTAGTGTCTGAAGTCGATTGTTTTCGTTTCGTCATTGTAGTTCAAGAGTAAACATCGTCTGATGCGGTTCAAGTCAACCTGCAACATATCCCAAGTCAGGTTACAGAGGCAACGTCGGTTTACGGATAAAATTGGGTGAGTACGGCGCAATTACCGTGTTCACGTTGATGCCTGGGAACATGTTCTGGAACATGGTAGTCATCAAGGTTTTCTGGAGAGCTTTGCCACCAAAGTTGTTGAGCACGAGGAAGGGATGATGCGCGAAGTATTTCTGGCTGGTCATCGGCTTCTTCAGCGATGATATCACATCACGCGTGAGGGAGTAGTTTTTGATGCCGAAAGTCATGGTTGGACCCCTGGGCAGCCGGCACAACCTCAGGTACGTCAGCTTCTCAGTTTTGGTGAAAATCACCATGTGTGTGACGTTCATCATGCCAGCGATGGCCACGTAATCTTTCACGACGTTTCTTCTCAGTGCCTGGCAACAATACACATAAAAACTTCTGAAACCTTGTTTTACATGCATCAGTTTAATCCTTTCTGTACCAAGATATATGTTAAGATAGAAACTGTGTATTTCAATTGTAAATTTGGGATACCATGGCCTCGTTTAATTGGTCTGAAAGGGGTTAAAATTAACAAAATAAAGTATATTGCTTATTGTGCATTGCAAAAATAGTTTTACCATATGGTAGAACGAATATTGTAAAATCTAAAATGAACTAATTTTTACCTTCAGCTTTGATGCAGTATACGGTTCCATAACTTTCCTAACATCGATGACCAACTGTGTCACATTTCTTCCCACGTGTCCACGATGAAATACGAAAGAATGAGGGGCTTTTTGCAATTCGTCCGGTTCAATGCCAGGTTGGTTCCTTTTGGCGTTTTTCGCCGATCGTCCCTGCAAATGTTTCAAAGTATTATTAATTAGGCCACAAATTATGCATTTTACGTAAATCCTGCCTTTCTTTTCCCCATTTATATGTGCTCGCTGCAAGCTCCAGGCCCAAGATATATAGTTCAGTAATAACAATGCGGTATATAGACAGCAGACGGCATACGTGGCGCCCCCTTGCAGCTTACACCTTTACTATGAGTTTTCCAGATTTTCCCTTCGCAAAAAATGGCGGCACCACCTAGCAGCGACGTTTATTTGCGTTGTTTATAAAAATGTCAAAATTTCTAAAATTTCCAACAAATGTCAAAAAACAACACGGTTTCCCCGAGATGGACGCGGACAAGATGAAGATGCTTATTACGCCGGACAGATCGAGGAACTCTACACGCGTTTTTTTGCGCGTCAAAATTTCTAAAATTTCTAAAAAATACCAATGGACTATAGTCTTATGGTTTTAATATTTCTAAAAAATGTCTAAATTTCTAAAATTTCTAAAAAATGTCTAAATTTCTAAAATTTATAAAAAATGTCAAAATTTATAAAAATTCAAAAAAAATGTCTAAATTTCTAAAATTTATAAAAAATGTCTAAATTTATAAAATTTATAAAAAATGCCTAAATTTCTAAAATTTATAAAAAATGCCAAGATTTCTAAAATTTATAAAAAAAGTCTAAATTTCTAAATTTTATAAAAAATGTCTAAATTTCTAAAGTTTATAAAAAATGTCTAAATTTCTAAAATTTCTAAACAATTTCTAAAATTCATAAAAAATGTTTAACTTTCTAAAATTTCTAAAAAATGTATAAATTTCTAAAGTTTATAAAAAATGTCTAAATTTTTTTAAATTTCTAAAAAATTTCTAAAATTCATAAAAAATGTTTAACTTTCTAAAATTTATAAAAAAATGTCTGAATTTCTAAAATTTATAAAAAATGCCAATGGACTATAGTCTTATGGTTTTAATATTTCTAAAAAAATGTCTAAATTTCTAAAATTTCTAAAAAATACCAATGGACTATAGTCTTATGGTTTTAATATTTCTAAAAAATGTCTAAATTTCTAAAATTTCTAAAAAATGTCTAAATTTCTAAAATTTCTAAAAAATGTCTAAATTTCTAAAATTTCTAAAAAATGTCTAAACTTCTAAAATTTATAAAAAAGGTCTAAATTTATAAAATTTATAAAAAATGCCTAAATTTCTAAAATTTATAAAAAATGCCAAGATTTCTTAAGTTTATAAAAAATGTCTAAATTTCTAAAATTCATAAAAAATGTTTAACTTTCTAAAATTTATAAAAAATGTTTAACTTTCTAAAATTTCTAAAAAATGTCTAAATTTATAAAATTTCTAAAAAATGTCTAAATTTATAAAATTTCTAAAAATTTCTAAATTTCTAAAATTTATAAAAAATGTCTACATTTATAAAATTTATAAAAAATTTCTAAATTTATAAAGTTTATAAAAAATGTCTAAATTTATAAAGTTTATAAAAAATGTCTAAATTTCTAAAATTCATAAAAAATGTCTAAATTTCTAAAATTTATAAAAAATGTCAAAAAATTTCTAACTAAAATTTCTAAAAAAGTTATAAAATTTCCAAAACATTTCTAAATTTCTAAAATTTCCAAAAAAATACCCATGTTTTTAATATTTGTAAAAAAATTATAAATTTCTAATATTTTCAAAAAATACCCATGATTTTAAAATTTCCAAAAAAATGCTAATTTCTAAAATTCCCTAAAAATATTATAAATTTATAAAATTTCCAAAAAATACCAAAATTTATAAAATTTCCAAAAATTCCCAAATCATTCCAAAAACTGTCTATGGTTTCAAAATTCGTTTTGCATGGTATTTATAGCCTTTTGTTTCACTATACTGATTCAAGTTCATGAATATAACCGGGAGTTTTTTAACTACTCTGGAATTCCAAAAACCCAAACAT
>JAQFZQ010003107.1:0-11642 GCA_034696005.1 Glomeris marginata | reverse complement strand
AAGTTGCGTAAAATGACGATATAGCGACATATCGATATCGCGCGCGGCGTACACTACTGCGCATGTGCGGGCCAATTCTCTTGACGGCAGCGACGGCGCTTTCCAGACGCTAGTTCATACTTTAGCGAATGTTTCCTTTGTTGGCCGCCACTCATCGGTGGCGCTGCGATATTTAGTGGGCGGGGTCAAGAATTGAAATCGCGCCAATCGAGTTGTCATTTTGGAATTTGGCGGGCAGATGGCGCAGCAAACGCTTCCATGCCGGGCGTTCTTGATTAGCTGCTTGATCTCGCACGTGATTGCGGACGCCATCTTGCAGAGGGTTTTAACAACCTGTTATTATGGAACGCCGTTCACTTCAAAACGGGTATCCTCGCTATATTCAACGCCAGTTGGCGGTTTATATTTGCGATGCGGATGGCGTTCCATACAGCGCTAACCAATCTGCGCCGTGAACGGGCTTGGCCCCGTAATCTGTTACGCCGTGTACGGCCGTGTATCAAGGGCGTACCGGTATTATCATACCGGTATTCGTCGGCATCCATCTAAAAAATTTCCGGTGAGAATCGCGATCGCTGCTTGGGAGAAGACGGACTGGAATCGATCACAATTCGGACGGTTCGGAAGCATGACAATGGGCGATGATTCGCCGCTGGCATCGTTAGTTCTTCCCGTTCTAATCAGACCCATATTGGAGAAGGTATTTGGCGAGAAATTGCGCTTTTTACGACCGTTTATTGAGAATGATAACAATGGCGGCAGCGACGTTCGATTGTTGCGCAACTTTGATCTTTTCGTTTCGTTGAAAACAGTTGGAAAGGAAGGATGTGGATTCCGGCGTGGCCCTTCGAAACGCTCTGGCGAAAGTGGAAGCAGCTCATCCGGGTTTTTGTCACGATTTCGTCGTCGGACTCGTTCAAAGGGCCGACGTGTCTGTGAACATGAACGAAAGTTTGCTCAGACTTCACGCCACATTGCCAGACACTGAAGGTGACATTTTCTGAAATTTTACTCCATTCCTTTGTTTAATTATTTCAGGTATAAACCCTCCAATTGTTTGGTTCAGTTGGGGTTATTATTTGAGAAGCCATTTTGCGTGTTCCGTGTTGATGCGCCACCTGTTGACGTCCAATTGCATATGGTCCTTGTTGATTTCGTCACATAATAAATCAATGGACACGTTGAATTCGTCACATTCATTTTGACATGCGTCAAAAGTAATGTGACAAATATGTTGTGACGAGTTTCATATGCGAAAAGTATTGTGACGAGTTTTGTGTGCCATATTTAATGTGACGAAATGAACAGAAATCTTATACGTCAGTGTGCCATCTGGTGTGTGAAAGTGTCAAGTTTCTCATTATTATCCATTATTATCTTAATGAGCAGCATTGTTGCTAACGTTGATCTAACGTTGAAGTACTACTTTTGCAGATCTGAGATCGAGCCGCGCCGAAGAACTCGGCCGCAAGTCCGCATCCCTCAAGAAGATCTTGAGCCGCATCCCTGACGAGATCAACGACAGAAAGACATTCCTGGAGACCATCAAGTCAGTTCGTGACGTCACGTATATCTTTCTATATGATGCGTATTAAAAGGGCTCTTGCTTTCAATGTATAGGGAGATCGCGAGCGCCATCAAGAAGCTCCTGGACGCGGTGAACGAAGTCTCGGCCGGCATCGGGTCGCCTAGCGGCAAACAGGCCCTGGAACACCGCAAGAGGGAGTTTGTAAAGTATTCCAAGAAATTCAGCAGTACTCTTAAAGACTACTTCAGGGATGGACAGTGAGTGTTTACTTATGATCGATTAATTAATATTAATAATAATTGATCAATGATGAATTCGAAGGGCCAACGCGGTATTCGGCAGCGCGACGCTGTTGATCTACCAGACCAATTTGATAGTGAGCACCGTCAAAGACAGTTGCGAATGAAATGAGTGATCGTGGAAGAACGTACGTGGACCGCGTAATATACGTCACAGTGTAATAATGATAATCTCCAGGTGCGATATACTATATATTTTTCCCCCCAGATATGGTTAATCATTTTCGATTATAATCGAGCAATAAAAGTTTTATCGTTGCAGTCGGTGGCGTTCTGTAACGGATATGTAATTAATTTGCAAAGTTAATCCAATATTATGGGATAAACTAGCTTTTCTGCAATGGCGGTCACAAGATGGCGCCGCTTTTGGGCAAAAATCTTACAAATTCTGGTAATGTAACGGACAGAAAGCAAATAATCCACTTTAGCGACTGTAATATGTTATGCGATAGTTTTCCCCTTTAAGAAGTTCGTTTGGTATTTGCTTTTATCGTTTTTCTCCCGTTTTTTCAAAAGAAACGGCCGTTGGTGGAAGAAAAACGTTCGAAATTTTTGAAAAAGCGGAATGCATTGCATCGTCGCTAGATGTCGCTGCGTAGAGCCTTTGATTTGCGGAGTGTGGCCATTTCAGATTTGGGCGCCATTTTGATGAGCACTATCAGAATCACGTGATGGACCAACAGCCAATCGGGAACACGGAGGATTGGCCACACCCTCTATGGGAGCCTCATCAAAATGGCATCCATGCTATATGAATTGACCTGTTTTACATGTATTATGCGGCCAAACTTGTTCACGGCGCTTATTGGTTCGCGCTGTATGAAACGCCACTTGCGTCAAAACACAGCTGCTGCTGCCGTTGAATATTGATCGGTTGTCTGCATTAACTGACATGAACGGCGTATCATAGAAATTGTTCCAACGCTCTGCAAGATGGCGTCCGTTGATGACGTCGCCGCAGTTGCTCCGCCCCGAAGAGGGCGTGTGCCGTTACGCGATTGGTCGGAGACGATGACCACTTGTTGTGTGCGGTATTTTGTATCTATTTTGCAACCGGGCGACGAGGAATAACTAGAAATGCAATTATTATCGGGATTAGCGGGTCGTAGGTCGACGATCGTCATCGATGGCGTGACGTTATTACTTTCGTGGTTTCTATTACGTGGCTTGGTGCTCGATGTCGGTGCCGTGGAAGAAGGATGCAAGCAGAAGGGAGTTTCGTTGCGGCCCTCGACGTTGGAACTACGTTCATCAAATGTCATATCTACGACAGGAATGCTAAATCCGTCGGTCACCACCAAACAAGGGTTAACTTTCCTTCATTAAATACATTTTAATTTGATCTTAAACTGATGAAACATGTGGTTTTTGCAGGTTAATTTGGAACATCCAAAGGAAGGATGGACGGAAATGCAACCTGGAAACGTCTGGAATTGCGTCACACAAGTTATAAGAGAAGCAATTGCATGTAATTATCACGTAAAACAAACTAAAAAACACAACACAAACTTTATTTAAAAAGAAAATTGTCTATGGTTTCATATACTATTTGCAAGCAAATTTTCAATTGTAATTGATTTCAGTTTTCTTCTAATTAATTACAAAAGTTTCTACCTTAAGCAGGTGGAAAATGGGCTTAATCATGCCTAAGGTACAATGTAATTAACCTGTCTGTAGTGGAATTAAACTTGTCTATGGTGGAAAACAAAATAATATGCAGGTTATTTTGTTTTTAAAATACTTTTATATGCTAGAAAACCTGTTTATATTTTTTTGAAAGATTGGCTAGTCAATTTCGATTCCACTATAGACAGGTTTCCACTGTAAGGACATTCCACCACAGAAAGGTTTCACCGTATTAAAACATTGGGAATATGAAATCAATTTTGTTGGTGTAATTTCAGCGGCGGATTTGGCCCCGCAGCAGATCTCGTGCCTCGGCATCAGCACCTTAAGGAACACGTTCGTAACCTGGGACAAGTATGTACCCTGTTAGCCTTAAAACAAGCTTAAAACCTTAAGGTACAACTATTAACTTACAAATGTTTCCAGGGAAACGGGGAAACCTTTCCACAATTTCATCGTTTGGACCGATTTACGCGCCGACGATTTGGTCAACGCGTGGAATTCTTCGTTTTACACCAAGGTTTGGTTTATTCATTTCATTTCACTACATTGTAACTAGTTGATGACCACTGTGTCCATTCACAGGTTACAAGGATAGCGGCAGGGTTGTTGTATAAGATAACCTGCAACAAGAGGTACCTGGCGGCCAGCGCGCTGCGGGTGGCCAACAATCAAGTTAACGTGAAGCTCCGGTGGGCTCTGGACAACGTGGAGGAACTGAGGGTGAAGGCCGGGCAAGGCAAGGCCATGTTCGGCACCATGGACACGTGGCTCTTGTGGAAGTTCAGCGAAGGCAAGGTCCACGCCACCGACGTCTCGTGCGCCAGCTCCACGGCCCTCTACGACCCATTCTTGGTAGGTCCTCTAAACCATTACAGTGAACTATTGTAACTTCGATGAACGTCCGCAGATGGAATGGTCCGACTTTGCTCTCAAGTCGTTCAACATTCCCCGAAGCCTTCTACCTCAAGTGAAAGACACCAGCGGCCTCTTCTGCACCTGTCCCGCGGAACTGTTCGGAGCCGCCATCCCGGTGACCGCCGTGGTAGCCGACCAACAAGCCTCCATGTTCGGGCAGTGCTGCTTCGACGCGGGGGACGTCAAGTGCACCATGGGAACAGGAGGGTTCATGGACCTCAACACCGGCAACAAGGCCCACGCGTCCATCACCGGTACCGGATGGTTCGTTACGAGTGTTGGCACGTTACGAGTACTTATTACAGTGTTTCATTGGTATATGTAGGGATCTATCCTCTGGTCGGATGGAAGATCGGGGACGAGTTGGTGTACCTTGCGGAGGCTTCGGTCAACGACGTTGGGTCCGTGGTCACTTGGGCCCAGAGCATGGGTTTGTAATTGTAAATTGCAGCCTTCAATATAACGGCATGCTCTTATATTGAATTTCTATATAGGGATCTTCGAAGACCCTTCCGAAAGCAGCGGTTTAGCGGAACAAGTCGCCGATTCGGGAGGAGTTTACTTTATCCCCGCCTTCAGCGGTCTCCAGGTGAAGCCCCTCCGAATTGAAACAAAATGAATTAACAATTAACGGTGCGTCTTCCATCCACCAGGCCCCCATCAACGACCACAAAGCCTGCGCGGGTATCTTGGGTCTCAAGCAGGACACTACCAAGGCCCAACTGTGCAGGGCCCTTCTGGAGTCGCTCGCCTTCCGCATCCACCAGATCTATGACGTCATGCGATCGGAAGTCTCCCTGCCTTGCGACACCTTCAGGTACCGGATTGTGACGCGTGGTGATACTGTCTGAACAGGGGTGCCGCCTGTTATTTGCCAGGGCGTGGCGGAAGGATAAAAATGGGAGGTGCTTTTGTTGTTAGGACGGACGGAGGCGTGTCCAACAACGACTTCACCGTGCAGCTGATCGCCGACCTGACTGGTCGAAGCATCGAGAGGCCGGCCGCCATCGAGATGTCGTCACTGGGTGCCGCCTTCTTGGCAGGTCTGGCAGTCGGTACGCCCCCCTGATCGTTTCGTCACGGGTCTCTTGGTCACTGACGAGTCGTCACAATGCTTAATTTCATGTTATTCGTCACTGAGGTACTGAAATACTTTTGTCACATGATTTCCATCACGTAATAATGAATGTGACGAGTTGTCAGTGGCCAAAAGATTTGTGACCAGTTGATTTGCCACACAATGAAGACAACTTTAATGAGAAGTATTCTCTTTCAGGTGTTTGGAAGTCCAAAGATGACCTGAGACGCCTGATGACCACGGACAAGGTCTTTGTGCCTCGCAAGCTCGAAGTTACCGTTAAGGACACCGCGGACAAGTGGATGGAAGCCGTGGAAAGGTGCGGCAAATGGTACTAATGATCATAAAACTATTTTTGCACATATACATATATTTTGTAACAGCTGTTTTCATACCGGAGGAATAATTTTTTTATTTCTCCATCAAATCTGTATTTAACACACCCTCGATTGAAACGTTACATAATCTCTGGCACCATTGTTTTTCTTTTAAAAATATACATCTGTTGGTAAACTGTTTTGTTGCGGGAAGTATCTACAGGCCCTTTGCCGCCATGTCCTCGCGGTCCATCGCGAAGACCTTTTTACGCTAGTCTGATGCTCTGGATGATCTGGAAAATGGCTGACAAAGTACAACACAAAACACTATTAATTCGTTTTCCCACGTTTTATATCAATCCCAAAATAACTTTTATACTTTAATAACCGGAAATTGTTTCTTATTAATCCCACCATAAAATGATTTCACTGTACCAATTGTGGAATTTGGAACAAAGTATGTACTTTACAATTTACTGACAATTATATATAAACGGATTTTAATAATACAATGTTGGAATAAATTGGAACATTGAAATAAGGTTAAATATTAAATGTAATAATCACCTGATCCGCAGACCACAAACAGAAACAATCCAAGCAGCCAAGGTCCAACAGGGTATTTTTCATCTTGGGGTTTCTAAAAAAACAAACCAACTGTTCAAATTCAAACATATGGAACACGTAAACAACTGGCTTCCAACGTGGAACTTGTCACTGCCACGTCATCCATCAAACAACACATCAAACCACTCTAAATTACGCGTAGATTGTGTCAATTTACGTTTTAAAGCGAGTAGTAAACAGTTTTCCACGAATAACGGCCAAAAACGACATTTTGATTCGAAACGACGTTCGAATTTTCAAGAGGGCAACGGTCTTTAGTTAGGCCTAATTGCGCAGTTTTTTTTCTCCCCATCTTTCTTTTAAAACGAAATGTCTCGCTGGATTAAATTATTATTATACCGTTGTTTTAGGTACGTTTCCACGCTGCGTCACGTTCTGCATCGCTTTGTTGTTTTGCAGTCGGATCCTCTGTTTGGCGACCATCTTCGCAACTGTCCTGGAACGTTCGCAGAGACTAAACTACTTCAATCGGGTGACAAATTCGAAAAGGGGAAAATGGAACGGTCGCCGCTATTTATAACCTCGGCCTCGTTTGACCTGGGCGGGGCCTCGATGCGAGTTCACCAATCCGGCGTCAGGATTCCAAGCCCCGCCTCGTCGATAAGGAAAACCGGTACGTATCGTTTGGCGATATCAGCACCGGTACGTATCGTTTAAAGCAATCACCGTGCTACAATGGCGCCATCTAGCGCAGTCCGTCTAAACAATTGCCGTCTTCAACCAGGAAAACGTCGTCTTTAATTACAATTCTAGCAACATCCTTATAGATTTTTGAGAAGCCATCCTTGAATAAAACTCCTTCGTTCAGGTTTTTTAACTCGTTTATTTAGTCACCTCCATGCTGAATCCAACGAGTGGTTTACAACACCGACAGATGGCAGCACTGCAGCGAATCGGTTGCAAATTCTCATTTAAAACATAGTTATTGAACAACCCCCAAAATGGCGGCGCCGGTTCCACTGATCGCAGGTAGAATTTCGGTTTTCCTCGTCGATTTCTTTGCATTTCCGTGTAAATTATAGCGTTTACGAGTCGTCCGATCGTAAACGGTGGCTCGTAGCGACCGAAATCCGTTTATTTACTATCAAATTTGACTGAAATCTGCGTCCACGTGTTGGGCGTCCATCACTTCCATCGATAATCGCCTCTTGTTTCTCCATTTCTCCTTGAAATCGTCGAAATCCCCATTTTTCATAGCGTCTCGCCTCATTGCTCAGCCTAATCGGTCGAATTAGCTATGAAATTAGTACGCAATTATTAAAGAAATCGTATTTACTTGTTGTGACGTCACAACCTGTCGTCGTCGATGTGACCAATGTGACGTCACTATTCAATGGCAGCCGCCATCTTCGTGCAACTTGTCACATTATTTTTTTTCTCTTCGTACGTTTCATATCGTTGTCGATATAAATGAAGTTATTCTGATGAGAATTCGTCAATTGTTTTATTGTTGTAATTATCTTTGGAGGTTTTTTCCTTGTTTTATACAGAAGTAGGAAGCGCGATGCAAGATGTTAATTTCGCGCAACTTTATTGCGCAGGTTCGTCGCGCGTGCAACACTCGCGTGCGTTTCTAAACGCGGATGTTGCGCGGGATCCGTTCTCGTGCAAGAACGTTGCGCGAAAACACTGTCTGAAGTCACTTGCAGGGCAGAGGGTTGCGCGCAATGACCATATGATTGGAATAGGATGCTGGTTTGATGCTAGAACCGGTCCATCGGCGAGTTAGCATAGTGGGTAGTGTGTTGGACTGTAAATTGTAGATTGTGGGTTCGCGCCCGGTCCCGGGGTGCAGTTTAGTTTAACGTTAATTACTTAATTCGCTACTCGCCAAAGATGGCTATACCCCAGTCCTACCGCCTTCTTCCCGTATGGGAGGGGGGTAAGGGGGGTGGGTTATGGGAAGGGAGGGGGTGGGGGAGGAAGGTTTTATTTAAATTGTCTTTATTGTATTTATTTTCATTTTATATATAAATTTTTTAAATATATTTTTTTATTTAATTTTTTTCCAATATTTTTTATTTAAATTCATTTTTTTAAATATATTTTTTATAGTTATATATTTCATTATTATGTAATATTGATGTGATTTCTATTTGTATAATATTTTATAAATACTACAATTGGTTATTTTGTTGCCCCGCAGTGCGAGGATCTTCCGGGTTGCATCTGGTCCACGGCCACCCTGTAAATACCACGTATGAAAACTTTGAAAGGTAATAATAATGGAGTTATTATTATATTACTATTCAATGCAACTGGATATTAATCAATGTTATTATGCAGAGATGATGGTAAGCAGTGCCGAGCCGCGCGATGGAGCACCGACGGACAGTACCTTGCCTGGGTTAACGGACAGAGGTGTAACTATTAAAACCCTTTGAGTGCCAAAAACAATTAAACAAACTTGGTTTACAATTTCAGCTTGAAGGTTTGGTGCGCGAAAACGTGCAAAGTTATGCACAGCGTTGGAAGGCCGCAGATAAGATGCTTGGAGTTCTCTCCCAGATCCACTTACCTTTCCACGTGGGAGATGTACACCGGTGAGTTGCACCTTTCTAAATTACCGTTCGCTGTTAGTATTCACGTATTTATTACGTTTTTTCCCAGTTGCGAAAGGTGCCACGCAAGGGCTTCCGAACATGAACCTCTTTGACGTGTCCACGTTCGACGCGGTCCAATCCTGCATCCAGAAGAAACAAACAGATTGGTAACTGCTATATCGATGAACCTCGTTTATAATATCAATTGAACTTGGAATCTAATTTTAAAAATATAAAAGGAACTATTGGTGGAGCGAAGACGAGAAGCTTTGCGGCCGTATCGTGAACAGCGACGTGTACGTCTACAAAGACGCCAAGTTCGGTACTATCGAGTGCGACCCTTGCATTTGTTTTTGGGATCGTTAATATTAAGTAAGTTACTTTGGTCCGTCGAAGACGTGGCGGCGCAGAAGACGAAGGGCCTGAAAGTGGCTTCGTTCAGCATCTCCTCCGGCCCATCACCGTACCACGTCACCTGCTACGTACCCGGATCCGCCAAGGTACCACTCTTTCCCACCGTCTTTACTTATCTCTACTAACAGACGCCTTCTTTACCGGACACCAGGGCCAACCGTCCAGCGTGAAGCTCTTCAAGTACCCGCGGTTGGACGGCACGCCGGTCGCCAACAAGAGCTTCTTCCGCTGCGATCAAGTCGAGTTCAAGTGGAACAACAAAGGTGACCTTGTTTGTCCCGTTGCCTATAGAGGCTCTCGAGTGTTTCATTGACGGTGGTACCGTTGTTACGAAGGCACTGCCGTGCTGCTGATCACGAGCACCGAGGTGGACAAGACGGGGGCTTCGTACTATGGCGAGAAGGGACTTCACCTGATGGCGGTCAACGGGGACAGTTGCTTCGTCCAACCTCGTTAGTTCATTATCAATTCATTTTATCCACTTAAAATGTGCTTTTAACGAATGACGTTCTTCCACGCAGCGAAGGAAGGTCCAGTTTACAGCGTAGAGTGGAGTCCAAACTCGACCGAGTTCTGCGCCGTCCATGGATGTATCCTTTTCAATGGGTTTCTGTAACCGGAGGAACCGGAGGACCTTGACAATAACCTTTTCCAGTCATGCCGGCCAAAGCCACCCTGTTCAACATGAAGGCCGACCCGATCTTCGACTTTGGGACCGGTCCTCGCAACGCCTGCTTCTACAACGGCCACGGCAATCATATCCTTTAAAACCTTAAACCCTCCGGTGCTATCAGGGAAAGTAATATTCTCCTTGACCGATGACCCCCGCGCACTGCTCATCCTGGCCGGGTTCGGCAACCTGAGGGGCAACATGGAAGTGTGGGACACGAAGAAGAAGAAGGAGGTGTGCAAGACCCAGGCCAGCGACACCACGTACCTGGAATGGTCCCCGGACGGCCAGCACGTGCTCACTTCCGTCACCGCTCCACGGCTCCGCGTCGGCAACTGCTACAAGATCTGGCACTACTCCGGAAGTCTCCTCTACGAGAACCTCTACAAGAACGACGAGGAGCTGTGGGAAGTCTGCTGGCAGAGGTTGCCCAAGGATAACTTTCCCGAGAAACCCGTGTCGTACGTCGCCGTACCGGGCATCCAACCCTCCCGTCCCGAAGGTGCCTCATTTTATTCCTCTACTACTTTTACCACTTCTAATTACTGGTTCCTTCAACAGTTTCTAAAGAGGTGTACAGGCCGCCGGGAGCCCGCGGACAGCCCTCGTCTTTCGACGTGCACGCGGACGAAGACGGAGCGCCGCTCATCAAACCTCCTTCCAACCCAGGTTCCTCTACTACCAACTCTTTATTTCCTATCACTGACTAACTGCAACCAATCGTAATTGAATTCAGATGTGGAGGACTCGGCGGCGACAAAGTCCGCCAAGAAGAAAAAGAAGAAGAAGCCGAGCAGATCCGACGTGCCTTCGGTATTATACACACTGTACATCCCATTCGGAATGTTTGTTTATATAATATCCTTTTCTCAAAGTGGAAAGAGAATTCCGTGTTCGAGAGCGAGAAGAAGAAGGAGGTGGAGGAAGCGAGCGAAGGAGCCGCCGCGAAGGCTGGAGCGGACGGCGAAGACCCCGAGAAGATGAGCAAGTCGCTTCTGCATAAGGTAAATAGGAACGTACGCTGATGTACCAGAGTGGAAAGGGATTATTAATGTATTATTTTTGCAGAAACTGAAGCAGATACAGAAGTTAAAGGAGGAGCAGAACGCCGGCAAACAGTTGCACCCCTCTCAGGTACATATTTTTAAAGACCGTCCTTTGTTTTGACTGTTGATTTGTGGTTTTAAAGTCGGTAATATTTGCTTTAGATCGCTAAAATCGCCAGGGAAACGGAGATTCTGGACCTGTTGAATAAGATTAAAGTTTAAACGTTGAAACCGTTGTTTGTTTCGTTTAATTTTTGGGAAACTGTTGAGAGCGACGGATCCAACGGACGTGCTGCCACCTATGTCGAGTTTTAGGACTATTGGGAGCCGCCGATCGAGCGACGGGACTAATGGGCGCCGTCGAGTGAGCGCCGTCGAATGGGCGCGGGACAATTTGGTGCTGTGGAATGGGGTCTTCCGTTCTTTGGGGTTCTTTTCGACGGAACCGGTGCTGCCACCTACTTCGAGTTAATCGCGTAATCTCATTTGATGCAGCATAAAACCAAGGACACAGTATACTTAGGTCAGGACCCTGCACTCCCTGGTTCGATGATAAGTACAATTTTTGCAAACCAG
>JAQFZQ010003106.1:0-11646 GCA_034696005.1 Glomeris marginata | reverse complement strand
CAACCGGTAATGCCGGTTTCTGCCGCCAGGGCGTCGAAAATTGCAGCGCCACCCAGCGGGTATCTACCTATCTATTACATTGCTGAAAATGTAATACCGTAAATCTTGTACAAGCCAGGGCTTCTATTCCAAACAAGCCTGAGGCTTGTATTGGAAACCGGTTTTTAATCATTGACCGGGCTTTAATTGGAGACCGCTTCTGTTAGAAGACATACGGTACGCTTGTTACAATGACGGCCATAGTGGGAACGGCATCGGAAAAACGTTGTTATATAACGAACACAATTTAGTCTGTATATAACATATACTAATACGAAATTATCCCCAAAAATACTTTCGTTATAAGACGAAATAAAATATGTGCAGCCTTCGCCATGGTATAAATGTTCTTGAGCATCTGAATAGTCTCATGTAATGCAACATGAAAGATTATGTGTCTTGGCATAATGGCTGTTGCATTCTTCAAACTTTGAAATGCCCTGCAAATTATATTCGAACACGCAACTTCAAAGTCATATTTAAACACAATAAAGTGCAGCAAATAGCTAGCTGAAAGGCCGTTGTTTAATATAGGGTTATGTTCAAGGCAACAGCGAAATTTATGTTAAGCCATGAGTGAAACTACATTTAGATGTTCATAAATTACATATACCTTTTACTCCATAGGTTGTAAATTGTAGTGAATTAATTGCACAATGTCTGGGTTTTGCCCAAGCTAGACTTTTCTTGGTGATGTAATATTGAAGATTAGTGCACGTGGGCAGGAGTGTCAACCAGTGATAGCTCTAGCTAGCCATCTTTGCATTTTATGTAAAAATGGAAATTGGAGATGTGAAAATGGTCCACTGTGTATTCCAGTAAACTTTTGGACATTTGTTTGCGAAGTTTTCAAAGATATTGAAATGAATGACAGATCCAACGTAAAAGATTAACATGACAAATATTTTTTTTTAATTTCCTGACGCCTAATTATTAATTTGCAGATGTTTTCTTTAACAATCATAACGAATTATTTAAGAATAAATGTTATTTACCAGGTAGTTTCTACGCAATGACAATTGACACAAGAATAGATGTTGATAACTGCATTGCAATTATACCTCCAGGTATAGTATGATATTTTATTGTCTAATTGTCTATATACCTACTACCAATGGATTTTCGTTTCACTCAAACCGTAATATTCATAGGATTTCTGATCATGTCTGTGGACAAAGACACCTATGAATCACTTGGCTTACAAGGCGAACGATCGCAATTTCATAGGAATAGTGCACATAAATTCCGTACGTTGACATAATGTTATTAGAATATGTATATGCTATTTTGGCTGACAATAATTTTGGCATTAATTAGTTGTGAAATTGGATATGACGCTAAAAAGTTTTGTGCCTGGAAGAAACTTGTACGAGAAAGCTGCCAAAATGCTCTGCGGCATGCCATTGCTGGATTTTATATTTAATTGGGTTCCTCACGGTAATTAATTATCCGGTGAATATCCTCACTTTTTGATAATTCCAAAGGATGAAAACAAAAAAAATTAATTGATATATCCCTATCTTTAATGCCTTGGCCGGCCTTTATGTAGCTATACTTTCCACGGATCTGGCTACAAGATATTGAAGTGTTCACTGTAAATTCATGATATTTAATAATAGAATTAGGTATCTATTTTTCCTTTGGAAAAATCCATGAAATTAGGATATTGTCAAATGATAGAAATTCTATCTTAGTTATTTTCGAAAATCTGTATATGTATATTCTCTGTAAGTTTTATTAAAACCTAAATATGTATTTCACAGACCAGAAAATATCCAGTTTGTCTGTGAAAACTTATGTGGAATCTTGGGGAGTTGAAACTGAAACCTGTTTTTCAAAAGAGAGGTTTGCTTGTGGACGCAATATACAGGTGCCTGATATTACATCACTACTACGGAATGGTGATAACAACAAATACAGCCATGCAGAATTTTTTGAGTGGCTGGGTGCCTATTTGTGTGGAATAAATTGGTGAGTCTTTTTTAAATTACATAATCCATTGAGTCATCGTGTCTAACATATATGCTGACTCAAACCGATATACTGTAACAATAAATTGTAGTGTTGCAGTAACGACTTGACGTGTAATTGCCTGGCATTATAAAGTATTAATACTTTATGTGCCAATTGGTGTTCCATAAATAGTGATACAATAATCAAGCATATTGACACAAAATAATGGTTCGCTTTACAGTTTATGACATACATTAGGCTGTAGTTTGATTTCGCAGTGCATATTGAAATATTGATTGTATGATTTCATCATAACTTCAGCAGCAACTGTATTTCCTAATATAGGTAGTACTTATTTTCATGCAAATACTATTTTAATATACTATAACATATATTTTATCATAATAATTATGTACTGGTGCCGAGTGTTTTCATAATTATCATTTCCATATTGCAAAACAAACAATTGAAGCAAACTATAGTACCTAGGCTACCTTCTCAAGCTGTACATGAAGTTTTTCTTGTGCAGTTCTGCCGCAGATATTGATGACAGCGTATCAACATTTTATTGCCATGAGCCGAGCAAGCACTTGGATTTAATAACTACAGTTCATTGGACTGGATTCATTCCTCCACAGAATATTTTAAATCTATTGCAAAAGCTGCGGTAGGATTTTTGAAATGAAACTTTAATGCGCTTGCAAATATTTTACTGTGAAACTTGAATATGGTTAACAGGAATCTAGTAACACAACGACATGCTGGAATTCCTTGGATTGCGATGACTGTTCATGGGTTTAGCGATTCCCTCTTTTCTTGGGAGAAAAACGAACATGGATTTGATATGGATGGAGATAACCTGTATTGCTTCGTTATCTTCCCCGATTCACAGTATTGGATGTATAAATGCCTTGGAAAAAATGACATCATGCCATAGCGGATCATTACAGAAATATCATAATGAATTTGATAATAAAATAACCTACTGCCAATTCTTGCTCTTGTGTGCTGTTTGATAATGCAGATCCTGAATTAATTAAATACAACAGGGTGTTATTTCATCCTTTTTGAAAACACAAGGAATCCATATGCAATATTTGCAATTTTTATTACTGGAATCTTCCGAATGTGGTCACATAATAATACGGTTTGCAACGCGCAACATATATGTATGTATCTACACAATTTTTCTGTTGCAAAATTTGTGTTACGTGTTGGATATATGTATGTTCAAAAGATTTGTTCATTGGAATCTAATCTTTATCAATAAATATCGAGCACTAGTTTGTAGACAGATCACTATAGCTAGTAGCGCTAGTAGTGGGCACGAGAGTTGAGCTTCGACGTGTCGTGATTATGACGCATGCTGCTCTCTAAACAGGGTACCACTTGGCTGACCAGGTGCAACATTCGCACAGGCGGCACCTTTAACTTATGTATGCCAGCTATGCCTGATGTTGACCATAGAACAACATAGTATTTATTTCCAATTTCGAGTGAACTGTCACTTTAAATATTTATGTTAGCTTTTTTAGTTACTTTATCTGGCAGTTTTCAGTACGCCTGTAATCTGATTCTTCACTCCTAACGTATTGTGGCATTCCAGCTAGATTAAGGTTTGTGTAATTGCATGTATTGGTAACAACGAATAATTGCACACAATAGATAATTTTCTGGCTTCATGATTGCATCTTGGGAATTCCATCTTGCCAGAAGCGGAAATTAGAAATTCAGAATATAATTTTAGGTCATTTGATAATTTTCCAATAAAAGATTTTATTGCAAAAGTAGAGGAAAGTGTAGTACTTACACCACGATTGTTTTTGCAAAGAATCTACAAAACTATTCAAGCAAAACAGAAATGGCTGGTTTTGCAAATGGTAAGTAACAATTTGAATGGAACACTAAATTTAGCTTGAACTCAATTGGGGTCAAGGGAATTTGTTTCAAGTTTTCCGTTATATCTAAAATAATCTTATTGCTTTATCGTATAGTTTGCTTGTATTGTACCTGAAGGTACAGTTATACTCTATAACTAGTTTATATTATCAATTTATGAGACATTTTTTGCAGGCTGTCTAAACAATTGTTTCTAAATCACCAATACGTTTATTATATTTTCAATATACGTTTATTTAGAAATTAAGTTAATGAGGTTAAAATATTTCTGCATGGTTCATATTCGGCAGACTTGCTTGAATTGCCTTTGTGTACATATTACGAAACTATACAAGGTTTAATTTGTTTACAGAGGTTATTGTGCCATGGCGAAAAGCCAGCTTCTTTTATTTGGGCTTCTTTGGTTGTGGCCACGCCCACACTTCCCGCATGCTTTGTGATGCAAAGAGTACACATTTTTCAGATTAAACTAATAAAACGTTAGTTTACAAGTATCATATATCTGAAAGTTATGTGTTTGTCATGAATGTTTCTTATAACATTTTTCACAAATTTTGAATGTGAAAATTGGTGGTTAATTAATTTAAAGGCAAGAGGTTTCAATATTATAGACATAATCTGCGCATCATTACTTTTAATTTCGTACATAAATTTTGATAGCTAATTGGATGGTTACAATGATTTTCGTTGCAGCATGCACACAATTAACCTTGATAAATATTCCAGCTGCAACATTTTTGAATGTTTTCTGCATATAATTATTTTTTGTAGAAGTTAGCTTTCGAGCTGCATTGTGGATTGGTCGGTGAATTTCATCTGACGTCATAGTTACTCAAGCTTAGCCGTGACTTTTCTGAAGGCCGTGTAATAAAAGATTTGAAGGCTCTCCCTCTTCACACAATGGTGGAAATCTCCATTGCCAAATATATGCAGGGTGGTGCTGGTGATAATTGTTATATCAGGATGAATGCTTTGAGTGCACCGTGTTATTTACCTTCACCCCTGCGCTGAAAATGATGTTGCCTATCCTTGGAGTTCAAATTTGAACTTCCGTCACCTTTTCATGAGATACAGTACGCATTGCCCAGGTGCGTGCAACTCATATATGACTGACAGGCGTTATGATATACAATTCATTGATAATGTAGTACATCGTCTAGAATCATATGTAAGCAGTGAGCATTTGTCATTGCATTCAGTCATTGTGCTACAGCAGAATTTTGTTCACATCTTTACATTGGCAATCGAATAGTTAAAGTGACTTCTATTGCATTTGCAAATTTCTTTGCAAATAGGAATGTCATCAGCAACAGGTCACCGTTTGATCGTCGATGCGCTGTTTATTGTTTTCGGTATTGGCTCATGGCTTGCTGTCTATGGAGTCTATGTTGAACTACCTGTATTGGTGAATGTTCTACCAGAAGGATGGAATCTTCCTTCGTACCTCACAATAGTCATCCAAACAGCAAATGTGGGTATTGTAATATACGGTATCCTGCAGAAGTACTTTCCCAAGAAGGTCCACGAGGTAACGGCATCATATTTCATCTTATCACTTGGTCTGCTTGCATCCTTGCTCCTCATCTTCTTCTGGGATAGTATAGCTGTTATTGGCGGCGAGAACCGTAGTATTGGTCTCCTCGTCCTAGTGTTCTTCTTGTCTTTAGTGGACTGCACATCGACAGTGACATTTATTCCATTCGTGGGACTTTTCAAGGCTTTGTACCTTATGCCTTACTTAGTTGGAGAGGGAGTAAGTGGTCTCTTGCCATCCTTTGTTGCTCTAGGACAGGGTGGAGGCAACCCACACTGCAAAAACATTACGTACATCAATGCAACAGCGGAGGGAAACGTTACGCAGTGGCACATGCAAACAATATACAGTGAACCAAAATTTACAGTAACGGCATTCTTTACCACACTGTTTGCCATGATGCTGGCATGTATGATATCACTGGTACTACTTAACGTTCTTCCTGTGGCTAAGGGTGAGAGAGTAGCTGTGAATGAGAAACGTGTTGGCAGCTACACAGAATCATCAATTGCATTGCATGACATGGGGAGCAAAATGAGCATTGAGGTAATGGTCCTGCAAGTATAGATTGCCTATGGAGAGTTGAAAGAGGAAAGGTAACCCCTTTTTCCTGCATCGTGCCAGAAATACATCACTTCCCTGAACCGCAATCAAACTTTTCAAATGTGACTGGCCCAAACAGGAAAAAGTACGACCTTTTCTTTCATCTCAGTAGACAAATGAAATAATTGAAAACCTCGCATTTCAATTCAAAAAGGGATTTTTTCTGGTTAGCAGAATTTTATGTAACACTTGAATGTGCAAATGTAGACTTTGCAATAAAAATCAGGTACCCATATGAGGTATGTATTATTAATATTTTCTTGTCACTTTATTTATATTGGATTAACTGGAACTTGCATTTACCTGTGCATCTCTGGTTAAAATTCAAAATTAATTTTTATATTTTCGATTCATATAAATGCTAAATGCTTAATTACTGCATCAATTTGAAATTACATGAATTGAAATATGTGAAGAATACATTAATGAAATTTGAAAAATGTTAGGTTTTCTTGTCAAATTTACAACATGTTTGTATTTTTTCAGATGATTTCTCAAAAATTACAGCCTGGAAAAATGAAACCGTTCACATACTGGTACTTGCAATCCTTGCAAGCTTTTACGAGTTTTTTGGTTTTTGGGGTTTTGTTTGCCATCCAATCCTATTCATGTCTTCCATACGGCAACACAGCATATCACCTGTCAGCTACATTATCTAACCTTGCAAACCCATTGGCTTATTTTGTGGCCATCTTCACTGTTCCACTGAGTGTAACCGTGACAACAATACACTGTATATTGTGTATAGTGGCAGGAGCTTACATTGTGGTACTGGCTGCAATGAGTCCTAGCCCACCATTGGTTGACAGCGATTGGGGTACAGCACTAATGGTGTGTTACATGTCACATATAATATTACATAGTTAGATCAGTTAGATCATGGTGAGCGATTTGTAGAATAACGGTAATATTATTTGTACGTTTCAGATAATTGCTTGGATTGCTTGCGTGGGGACTTCATCTTATTCCAGGGCAGGAATTGCCAATATCTTAAGATCGCAAGGAACAAGGGCACTATTTTGGCTTGGTGTGTTTACCCAATCCGGTGCCCTTCTTGGGGCAATAATTGCATTTTTACTAGTTAATGTTTACGAAGTTTTTAAATCTTATGATCCATGTGCGTGAAAGGTTACTATTTTATGGTATGCTTATCCTAAATGTGTTGCATTTAATTAGTTGGATGGGATGATAAAAAGGTGTGTTAAGATGTGTTGCAGATTCCATGATTTCAGTTTTGTCGAAAGCTAAGGGCTGTAAATGTGATAATTAAGCATAGATCAGAATCAGGTAGACTTTGTATTCTTCAGTGAAACCATTCTAGATGTATGTGTACACTATATACTTCAAAATTTGACACTCACAAGTGAGATCCTGGACAGCCGTTCCCTGTAGATTGATGGGTCTAGTAACATGTCCCAAAATGGTGATCATCTTTCAGCAATGAACAAGCGGCTGCACGGACGGGTTGCATTGGTACATATGTCAATGAATTAAATGAAGCAAACAGCAACAAGTTCTGCTATTAATTGGCGTCTGAGAGACACTGAATGCTGCAACAAGCTTGCAGAAATGATTCAGTAACGGGAGGGTTTATGCACAGCGGTTCTGGAACAGTTTGTATGTCCCGGACGCCATTTTGACCAATCGGAACAGAACTTGATGAATTTGATCCATTTCATACACCAATGTGTGCTATATACAATGCAACCTGTTCGTGAACACAAGTAGTTGTTCGTTGCTGGCAGATGTTTGCAATGTTGAGACTTTTTCTGAAACACATCAATTTTTAATTTACAACATAATGCAACATGTTGCATGCTCATGCATATGCGATACAGATCCATTCACTAGGGGGGCAACTATACTATACTGTTTCCAAGCGAGACCTTGCAGTGGACCCGCTGCCACTCGTCGCCACTCTCCCCTTCGGAGTGAAAGTAGACTCGCCGGTGAGCGTGTAAAAAGGCGAGTGTACTTTAATCAGGAGGGGTGGGGGCGGCAGGTGGTGGCGGGTCCAATGCAAGGTCTCGCTTGGAAACAGTATAGGCATCAGTGGCTATAGATTACTATTATACCATGCCAATAGCATAATGGCAATCTTTCAGCTAAGAAAATAAATTATTCCCTGGCTCCCACTAACTTTAGAAATGGGCATGTATGATTTCAAGTTTCAGAAAACTTGTAGCTTTTTCTAAATGTTAGGAAATTGATGACTAATGGAAAAGTTGTAACTACAGAAATGAGAAGTTCTTGATAATTACAATATAAAGGAAATCAGTGAATATGTGAAGAAAGCAATATGAGAACATAAATAAAGGACAAATTATGTTAATTTCACATATTTCACTCTGCACTTAGATGAAGGCAAAGAATGTTTGAATAAAACATTATATTTTGGTGATAGCATGTAGAACTGATTCACAGTGTTACCAACCAAATAATGATATTTTATTTTTTAAATGTTTTTTTTCCCCCACATAATGTGACTTCTGAGATGGTTACAAATGCCTTGCAGACTGGACAAATTTTCAATTCTTTTGGGCTGCTGCTGCAAAATGATGCAATGACTGTCATACTTGTTGACCTTCTGTCTGTGGTGTACTGTAAGCAGTTATTCAATTACAATACGAATGATAAGCGCAAATTGTAAATTACTTACAACGCCTGGTAACAAGTTTGGAAACTTGCGGGTAAGAAATCACATGTTCATGTTTTAAACAATACAGCGTGAGGCACCTAAGGATATCGAGGCATTTATTTTGCAAAAACAATGCCACTTGGATCTGGAAATTACATGCGAGTAATCAGAAAATGTAATTTAGAATGACCTTGAACAGCGTCTTGAAGGTCATTGGTGATCGATCTTTGAAACCGCTGCTCAAAATGCACATGTTCCAATTTGAAAGTTGTAAATCATGTCCCAAATAGTATGAAAACATTTGTGTGTGTGTGAAACACGAGTAGGTATTGATGTCATACACATTAAATTAAAATGATCAGTGCCACAGCTGAAAGGCATTCTAGAACACAAAGCATGTATAATTCATTCATATTCATTAACAATTCCATAACTTCATTTACATTCCATAACTTTTCTCATAATGTATTTCAACGATAAGTCAATACCTACTCATAATTTTTCAACAAAAACGTGTTTATATATACTTACTATTTAGGGCATGATCTACAACTTTCAAATTGGAACATGTGCGTTCAGAGCAATGATTTCAAAGTTTGAGCACCAATGACCTACAAGACGTCGTTCAAGGTCATTCTAAATGACATTTTCTGATTCCTCGCACGTGATTTCCAGATACAAGTGGCGTTCTTTTTGCGACACACAATGGTTTTTGAAATAAACGCCTGGATATCCTTAGGTGCCTCGCGCTGTATATCAGAAATGAACCTTACAAAAATTTTGAAACGAAGGAGAACTGACACGGTCATACCTTAGGTAACAGATTTCAAAAATACTTGTCACAGGTCATCAGGTATACTACCTGAAGTTACACAAAAATTTGAGCCCGATTAGTTGAGTGATTGCAGAGATATAACCGTTAGTCATTTTTGTCAAAATGTTGGTTAGGTCCTTCTTCTACATAGGCTGAGCTTCAATTAATTATTGTCAGTATTATCATAATTAAGTTTTGAAAGTGTTTTCGCGCTTAGTAGCGTCTATGCCTGTAATTGCATTTTCTGAAAAGTGTTTGTAAAAACTGAAAATAGACCCATATTTCTCAATTTTCATATGACAGCTACAATTCAAGATTTGCCATTATGGTTGTTATATCCGCGTGCACATATGAAATGTTTAATAAATCTTAGGAAGGACATATTCTAAAATCAGAAATCTTATGTTACTAATGCAGTGAAACCTGTCCAAGGGGCCCACTGGTGGGACCAAGGAAAGTGTTTCTAACTGACAGGGGGTCCCTTAACGCATGTACTGTATGAAAAATAAAATCAATTTTATACAGCACAGACTTGTTTCTCATTATAAGGTGTACTAAAATACATGGACCCCCTGCTCTTACGTGATGTCTGTGAGGGGTGTGTGTGATTGGAAGTTTGAGGTACAGTAATACCTACCCAAATTTCCTCAACATTTCCATATCAACCACAGGAATTTTGGCCTGACTTTTTAAAAAAGTGCCCATGCATATGACAGGTTTTCAGCAATTTGGGCCTCAAAAGTCGTGGTCCTTGAACACGTTTGGCAGGTGGTCCTCTCACCATGTTAAATCTTACGGAGCTTCACAGGACCGAGCAAAATTGGTATTTAAAAAGCAGGTGGTCTTTAAGACAAGTTTCACTGTATATGAACATCACATTGTCGATTCAAAAATCAAAGGATCGAATGATTTGACCAAAATCATCACCAATCACTCTTAAGCATATAGTACATACTCTTCCGCCCACAAATGAGAATGTTGGGAAATCAAGAAGTGAGTTCTGTGCATAAAAAGTATTCCCCTGGGGCAAATAAAACGTATCAACGAAGATCTATGGTAAAACAATTGTTTATTCAACGATCATCAAATTCTGTAATTAAATGCAACATATGTACGTGCAACTTTCCTAAGAATTACCTACTGAACAGTTATGATAATTACAAAAAATGAATTCCATGGCATTGTACATGTTGAATTGCAACGAGTACAAAATATAGAAATGGTGAAATTAATTAATAGTCTGCAAACAACTTCATTTCATGTAGTATGTATCTTTCCAGCCTTGCAAGATCGTGCACATACGCTTCTTGGAAGTTCATTGGACATGAGTAATAAACTAGCGAATGTTTGTATTCAACTAAATCCATGAAGCTTTTATCGGCTACAAAGTTAGAAATTGAATAACGTAGAAAATAACATCACAGGCCACGTGCGAATGAATTTTTGATCACCTCGCACATTACCACCCACTCATTAGTTGTGCAACATCTACAACCTGTATATTAAACAAATCTGGAGGGTGTGGATCCTGCTCAACCGACATATATGAGGTATCAACAAATTTACTGCGCTATGGCATTGTGAATTGCAATTTCTGCCGTATTGTTTGGAACTGGGGAATTTGTGTCCTATAATTAACACTAACTAGCCTTGGTTATAAACGACAGTCGCTATAAGCGAGGTCAATACGTTTGATTGCATATATCTAGGTATTGCAAAATCAATGGCGCTATTACAGAAATTCTGAAAATTTTATTATAGTGTGAAGAGTCATCCTGCTAGCATTGCTGCCAAATGTGGGTTAATTGCCAGAATAATTTCATATCAATTAGTTTGTATTGTCCTAGCTAAAAATTTAATTAACACTCATCAAAGTTGACATTCAAATGACTTCAAAATGCAGCTAATTTGCAATATGTACTGGATGGAATCCAAATGCAAAGTTCAAATTTTAACTCGATGATATAGCCAAGCTTCCCTTATTAGTCAACTAACTGGCATACTTCTTGCAATATATGCAATTTCCATATGTATTGTATTTGTATTAATAATTACGTTTAGTGAATATACTGTAAATAATAACTATTCGTTTTAAAGGACATCCGGCACGGTTTTGTAAGGTACCCTGAAACTTGAACTACGTGAAGAAAAGTCATGAAGAAAGTA
>JAQFZQ010003105.1:0-11649 GCA_034696005.1 Glomeris marginata | reverse complement strand
TGCACCTGTACTATCGGATAGCCGCGGGTGCCAATCGTTGCGGGTGCCGATCCTGATCGCCGGGTACCGAACCCGCGAGTGGAGATCATCGGGTACTGAACCCGCGATCGCCGGGAACCGAACCCGCGTGTGGCGATCGTCGGATACTGAACCCGCGATCGCCGGGAACCAAACCCGCGCGCTTTGATCGTCGGGTACTGAACCCGCGATCGCCGGGAACCGAACCCGCATGTGGCGATCATAGGGTACTGAACCCACGATCTTCAGGTACCAAACCCGCGCGCTTTGATCGTCGGGTACCGATCCCGCGATCGTCGGGTACCAAATCCGCGCGCGGCAATCGCCGGGTACCGATCCCGCGATCGTCGGGTACCGAACCCGCGCGCGGCGATCGCCGTGTACGGAACCCGCAATCGTGGTGTGGGTGCACAAATCAAAACAAACATGGATGGCCCTGGCTTGTGAGGCTAGGCTCGATTTGCGGTAACCCCGCAATGACGTCAGCATGGACGTTTGGGTGCCAGCCAATCAGAACATGGCTCATTCTCCCCATACATTATAACATGGAGTGAAGTGTCCTGAACCGAAGGTAGTATACTGTGTCCTTGTTTCCATGATCGACGGATCCATTTCACACCGGTTTCGACCAAAAATAACGGTAACTACACATGATTATCAATAATTACGATGTCCTTGGGATTTTCACACAGTCACTCCAACACTTGGAAATCGTGAGGATGGGCCCAATAAGTTTGTCGCGAATCGCGGTGACACCATGACACTTCATTACTTACACCTCCTACCAACTTCGGTTTGTACAACCTTTGATTTCCTGTGCTCTACACTAAAAAGCACAAAATAAATGTGTATAAAGAAACATTTTTAAAACACACTCAAAAGTGCAAAATAAAATTTTGAACACCGAACATCAAACACAAATATTATCTGAATACATATATTGTTATAAAAAATAACAAAAATTCACCACTGTTGCAATGTGATATTTCCGCCCCAAGCATTTTGTGATGTTGGGTGTTCAAAATTTTATTTTGTGTTTTTTTTTAAATCATGTTTTTTAAAAATATTTTTTTATTTATTTTAAAATACAAAGCTGTTGTAATGTCAAGTAAATCGCCTGTTATTAGAAAATATGCCTTTGCAATTTGTTGTATAATTTAATCGCTTGTTAAATTCCGATTAAGAATGCTGAACTTAAAATAAATGTAAAGCACTACCCTGAAAGGTTTTTAACAATACATCTGGGGTTATTCATGTTAGAGTGTTGTATAATATACACGTATAAGGAGATCGAGGGGCAAACCATTGCTAATAAATTCCATAATCCAGTATAACTTTAACTTTACAATATAATTATGCTGTTCATTATTTCGACGTATAACTATTGAAGTAGTTATAGCAGAATTGCTGCAAAATGTAATTCTCAGTATTGTTTTCCAGGTTAGTGGTTACCCAGTTGGATGTGACTTTAGTCCAGATGGCAGATTCCTCATCAGTGGAAGTGCTGATGGCACAATACACTCTTACGACTACCACAAAGGGATTGCATTGCGTGCGCAAAGAGTGTCTTCGCATACAGTCCCAGTATTATCAGTGGAATGGTGTCCCAAACAATCTAGCAGCATAGCACTTGCATTGTACGATGGACAAATCCAACTGTGGCAATAAACTGTGCATTTTGTACCTTAATATGCATATGGATCATATTATTTCTATTAAAAAATTTATGCACATTGCTCTGGAAATTCTTTACAGAATTTTGATCAACGTTTTCCAATTAATCAAACGCAAAAGTACAGGGTGGCCACAAAGTCATTCCAACATTTCAGAAAATTATTACTAAAAAACTACTGTGTGACGCCATTTCCAGCATATTTTCATTCACTTCAAACCTATATTAAGTGACGAGCAGCAAAGCCAAACTCCCCCTTTCATTTGGACCAAGTTTGTTTGTCTTTATATCTCATATAAATGGACAACTGATTGGGTAAATTATGGGACACCAAACTTTGAAAGTTATCCCAACTTCATTAGTTAAAAAATAATCTGTAACTGTTAACTGTAGTAGCGCAAGAGACGATTACCCACAATTCCCAGCAGCATGTGATCATATGGCGCTCAGTAGATGCTCATATTGCAAGACAACACTCGTATAGCGAGCCAAAATTTCTGAAAAACTTTTGTTCGTCTTGCGAAACATTGCCAGCGTATGGATAAGTAAATAAAAACATTTCGCAATATCCTTAAAGGTGAACTGACAGGGTTTTGTAACACCCCATGATATTCGGACTGTAGAAAGAATGATTAAATTTGAAACTATGAGTTCATTTCTTTTCTTTTTTAAAAACGTATTACAAGTATTTTAACAGATTGAAGTTTGTGTTTGGGCCATTGGGCCATTGCAGAGAGGCTAGGAGGGGGAATATTCTAGTATGGAATCGGTCAATTCACTGATAGAAATGTATAAAAAATGAATGCAATGGTACTGTAATTTAGAGTCCTGCATTAAAACAATGTAAGCCTGTTGTCAGCGGTCAAATAATTTCGCACTCTACCTCCGATAATTCGTGCAAAAATACACCTCGGCAATTTATCACCAACCTTACAGCATACATAAATCTACAATGTAAGCACCATATAGTAATCCGCCACAACATTGCCACTCAACATACCTTTTGTAGCAGAATTTTAGAAAACTCTTGAATATCATCGTATGCTATAAATATACCGTACGGATAAGAATGAAGGGTATTTCTTGCAATTGCTATAAAACAAGGCAACGTTCTGGATTTATATCATCGTGAAAATAATTTACTTCGCTGAAAATTCAATTCTTTCTCCGAGTCCACGTTACGTTAGAAGTCCCTGGTTTTGCCCGAACATCAGCGGTAAACTGCTGCGATGGCAAAGATGGAAAATCCTCGTCGTTCTCGTGTAAATCCATATGAGGCCTGAAATCATTTCCTGATAACACTTGCTGACACGTAGCACATATGAGTAACTGCGTGTTAACCCCTGTACCACCTTCAGACTTCAACTTCCTCGAGGACCTCGCCGAGTAATGTATGCCCAGTAGATCCTGTTGTTTCTCAATATCCGGTAGCAACACAACCAACTCTGCAAAGATCTCCTCAAACTTCTCTAACCCTATGAGGCTCGTGCAATGCTCGTAGTATTCTTCGGCCATCAGCAAACCTTGCCGGTACCTGCCGGATAGTCCGCGAAATTCTTGAAACTTATCCTCGTCTTCGTCCAACAATGCCCGGATGTCGTCCGTAAGCTCACGGCTTCTGTTCTGGAAGTCTTCCGGTGGCTTGTAGGACCTGGGGTAACCTCTGAGGCGAGACGTTGGCATTGGGAAATCTTCACCGTTGCTGTTCGTGAAGGTTACGTTGGACGCAACCACCGGTCTCGGCATCTCGTTCCCCCCAAAACCCGGTGGAGGAGCCTTTGCGCATTTAGCGTACTGTTGACTACGCTGCGGTACGGTGGTTCCTCCGAAAACGGGTGGAGGAACAGGCACATTTTTTAACCCTGCGAACCCTGGAGGGGCTTTTGTTTTCAAACTGGGGAAATCCTCAGCAGCGAATATCTTTTTATTTGCATCCGCTTGCGATTTCGGCACGTTGGGAACAATTTTTACTTCGGTCCGCTTCACGTTATGGTCCTTCTGGTCAGGTTCATTTGATGCAAAATTGGCCATAACAGCCTGCTTCTTCTTTTTCTTACTGTCAACCTGCTTCACATCTACCGGTGAAGCTTTCACAGATGGAACTGTAACAGCCTTTGCCTTTTGTTTCTTCACTTTCCCCTTTTTTGATGCCTGTTCGCTTTCCAACTTCTTCGAATCCCATCCCTCTAGCCGAGTCACCTGATCCACACCTTGTACAGCAGCAACCGAAGCCTTCTTTCCCTTGCCCTTCGGCTCTAAAGATGGGAATTCTTCTTGGCGGCGATCCGGCAGAAGGAAATCCATCTTGCGATGGTCTCCATCTCCATTAGTTACCTCCTCTTTTTGTTTCTGACCCTTTTTCACCGTCACCCAAGTTGTGACCGCTGAATTTTGTCCATTTTCACCATCGTATCCCACCGTTGAGTTGACATCACCAGACGTGCAATTTGCATTGCCTTTTCCTTTCCTGGAATCTGCCGAAGCATCTCGAGGTCCATAATTCTCTGTCCTCCTCACCTGTCAATTCAAAAAATACATGGAATTTGTTCAACGTTAAGCGGGTAACATGGCATTTCTTTGCATCAACATACATGGATGGACACGTTAGGAGGTGGTGGTGGGTTTGAAGCCATCCCGGAAAGATTAGGGAAATCCTTCTTGCTGTTGATACGCAGTGTAACTTGGTTTTTGGCGTTCTTTGAACCGGAAGGTACTGGGACACTCGAAGACACCGTGACGCTAGCCGCACCTCCGTTGACAGGAGGTGGTTTCGGTTGCGTAAAACTGCTCTTCGCACGACTTGCTCCTGAAGGTTCAGCCCGCAGTGCTGGGAAGTCTTCGGTTCCTTCACGTACGTTGAAGCGGTTGATTTTAGCTAACCTGTTCGCTAGCGTTGAGCTTCCACTCGCAGATTGGCCAGATTGGTTTCTTTGAGTCTTTGATGCGTTATTACTCAGGGATGGAAACTCAATGTTGCAGTTGGTGTCAATGGCTGCTACGGATGCTGGACGTTGCGGAACAACATCTGGACCACCCGCGGCACCATTGTCTTGACTGATAACAAAAAAATGTCTTAGCTTCATTGTATTTAGCTATTCTTTCATTTTGTTCTTTACCTATATCTGTCTTGCTGATGCCTTGACTTTGGTCTTCTTGACCTTCTGTCCGGTCCATCAACATCCGTCAATCCAATCGATGGTGTTCCACCTGGACACCACGTAATACACACACTAAATACAAATGCTCAACTGGACATTTATTTATCATGCAGACAAAATGTTGCAAACCATTTCTAGGAGTGATTGTGAATTTCAATTCCAATGTTCTCGCGTGCTTTGCTTGGGCTTTGGTTAGATTCTTGTGAACTGTTGCCACGTGAGCCTTCAGATCGATCTCCGAGCGGAATACAGTCGTGAAACTTTCTTCTCGGCAAGATTCCTCCTCGCAAAGGAAATGCATCTTTCTAAAATGCGCGCGTAGGTATTCGTAATCACTGTCCCAAAAAATAAGCACAAATTCAGCAAAACAAAATTAAAGTTATATCGGATATATATCCTATCCCAACAACAAATGAAATACAGCAATTTCAGTATACCTGTAATATTGATAACATCCATCCGCGTCGCAGAAATGACAGAAATAATGCTGTCGGCGAAGATGCCGAAACAGTTCATCGTTATCCAGGTATCTCTCTTCGCAGAATTCACAAAGCGGATGACCACGGTGTGAAGTGTCATCTTTGTCTCCAACTCTTCGGTGTTGAGCCAATTCTTGCCTGGTGTAGCATTTCCTCTCGCTGGTGAATATCTACACAACCACGTGTAAACATTACCGTACTTTCTTCTACGCAATTTACCTATTATTATTATTAATATTATAAATTGTATACCCTTAGGTGTTCAACGCATAGATCGCAGTAGAATAGATCATGACATTTCTTAACGTGCTCCTTTAAAGAATTGAAGTCTCCGAAAGAAGGTTTACCCTTGCACATTTGACACACGTGTTCCAATAATCTGCGAAACAAAAAATTAGGATTTACATATATAATTCCCATATACAATGCAAGCTCAGAAAATTCATGGGAAGTAAAATGTGCAAATGTTTACTTGGTGTAAGCTTGGCAAATATCATCATCTTCAAAAAAGATGTCGTACTTGCAGGATTGCTTGTAATTTCGATTTTGGTGACTCGCATAAAGAGCACGTTTTTTGGTGAAAATTACCTAATGGATAAAAATAAAAATCACATTAATTTAGTGACAGCAATATATTATACACACAAAACCATATATAAAACGTACCATAACAACAAGATAACTGATAATACAATCTCACATACATATGTCACACGTATTATGTAATATGGCATAATATGGAGGAAAATTTGCAAATATGGGGGAATATACATTTAAATTCCAGTGAATTATTTTGATAATGAATTCCACACATAAAAACATTTATCTATAAATTCCTCAAGGAAAAAAATGATAATATGATGGTGAATTTGCTCACAAAACTCCATAAATTTGAAGGATTGTTACAATTTGTTGCGCAATATACATACCTTGGCCAGATCCCTTCGACATATGGGACATTCACTTTGCCGACATAAGGCCCTCATGCGGGTGGAACACTCGTGGCAAACCGGATGGTCGCAAACTCCAACGGCAAAAATATTGAACGTCCGGCAACACACCACGCAAGTCTCTTCCAACTTCTCATCTCTGTTCATCTTCATTTCATTCATTGCGAACTCTAAAAAACAGCCTAAACCGAAACAGAAACCTTGAAATTCTATCGTCAAGCCACGATGGAACCTCCGCTTACCTTCGTTTCAAACCGGAAATACAAACGTCACGGTCGAGTGCTCTAGTTTATCTGAGCGCCACCTATCTGCTAGTTTCAACATTACTAGTTATCAACGCTGGCCGCTGCTAAACTTGAGCGCCACCTACCCATTGGGAATAAAGTCGCTAAACCAGCTAAACAAACTGGCTTTGCATATTTTTATGAATGAAAAGTGCCGTTTTATGAAACAAAATGCGGTATTTTGTTTGTTTGTTAGGGAATTAATATGAAACAAAAAACAACTGAGATCGATTAAAAATAGTAAAATCGATAGGCCTATACCTTCTATAAAACACAATCCATTTCATTTTTAAACAAATTCCACAAAATGCAGGATATATTAATTATTTAAATTCGAGCCAAATTATCATTGGAACTACCCAAGAACTACCCTAACGAATAATTACCCCAGATTGTCCCTTAAAGGTGAACTGACAAGGTTTTGTAACAAACCCTGTAAAGTGTGTAATTCTATGGAATTGATGCCAATAAAACGATTGGCGCAAACAAAAAAATTTTAAAAAATTGTTACAAAAAGTTACGAGTAGTTAAAGAGGGCGTCATAGAAGGATGGTGTCACTGCTGGTGTCAGTGTCCTGTTTTGGCAAAATTTGAATTTTCAGTCAATGAGGACAAGCACCTCCGCAATTTCAGCCAATGGCAGAGCTTATCAATGGCGCTCCAGTGTACATATTGCACAATATACTACTCGGTACACTCTAATGATATGAAACTAAATAATTCATATCTGTGGCAATAATACTTCAAATGGCCTCAAATTTTCAGACAATGTTTCTAAATTAGCAGCAATCAAATGCTAGTTTTTCCAGGGTATGTTGCAAAACTTTGTCAGTTCACCTTTAAAACGGCAATTTTCATTCTTAAAAACGTACAAAACCGTAGTTTTATGGGACAAACTGCTAAAGTTTTTGTTAGGATATATACAGTAATTTACATTTAAATAACTCTTATTATCAGAGTAATTCTGGTAATTCTATCAGAAATATAATAGATCACTTGGTTTACTTTTCCTGCATTTGCATAGACAGTTTCAACAATGCTTGTTTATTGTCAAAAGAGAAAATTTACAGCCCTGGAATAAAGGAAGGCCACCCAACGTCACTGAATCCAACTGCATTTCCCTCCGCTAATTCCTCGGCCAAAGTTATTTTAGGGTGTTATCGAAACCCATGATATTAGCACGATACTTGAACAGGTGTGCCGTATTTTGTGAACGGCGCAACAAGGTACAATCGGCAATCTTTTGTATAAAACATCCAGTTTGATTTTGAATATTACTGTAGTGGCCATGCAACAGCGTTTCTGTCTGCTGCTTTCAAGGCAACAAGGAAATTACCGATTTCAACTCGTTAATCTTTTTCTCGGTCTTTCAGAGCCTCGCAAACAAACGAAGCGACATCCGTGTCCTTTGTCTCGTGCAGTTTAATGAACGGATGCTCCAGAAGTTTAACGTAGTTTGGTCTGTCATTATAATCCTTGATAAGGCTGCAAATTTGAAGAAAATGGAACATCAAACATTAGCATGAAATAGCTAAATGGTATAGATATTCAATATTAAGTCCATTATTTCAGTTTTTTTTTTCAATTCTAAATTCAAAATGTAGCAAAATAATTAACAATTAGATTTGTCGTTTTCCTACAAATAACAATTTACCATTTGGCAATAAAGTCTTCAAATTCCGAAGAAAACTTTCCAGCAGGAAGTCTTGGTGGTGCATCATTCACAACTTGCTTCAAATGATCAAAAGGTGTTCCCCACATTGCGTACGGAAACTGACCGGTGGCCAATTCAATCTGGAATCACAAATGATCACAACATAGGTATTCCTAATAAATCACAAACATTAAATTACACAAACAAATAAACTAACTAACCATCGTTATCCCGAGACTCCAGACATCGGAACGTATGTCGTAACCGGTTTGATTCTTCTCGGGGTTTATCCTTTCAGGCTATTGAGGGAAAACAAGAGGAAAAGGAGGGAAAAATAATTAAGATAAAAGCTCTTGTTGGCTACAATATTTTATCATCCAACCTAACTAACCGCCATGTACGGTTTGCATCCCGCATCCATAGTTTTTGCGAGAGAATCAACCAGGTAACCGCTGATTCCAAAATCGCACATCTTCACTTGACCCTTCTTATTGATGAGAATGTTAGAAGGTTTCACATCTCTGTGAATAACTTGCAGCTTTGAATGCAGGTAATGCAAAGCACTGACAACCTAAAAAATATATTTACATCATTCCATTCAAATTTTAATTCAATCAAATGTTGCAATTTGACTCACGGCGAATGCGATCTTTCCTAATATATCTTCTGGTATTGCACATCCAATTTTGTCCAAAGAGGCGTCCATAACCTCCATGCAGATCCACACATCACCCTGCATTTAAATCTTATTATATACAAAACCTGTGAAATCCTTTTTACGTATAAAATGTTTATGGTATCGCGTGGACAACCTCACGGAAAAGGGCTCCGTAAAATTGTACTGTGTATGGGCAATCGCTTGTCCTCATCGATATATCCAAGTCCATAAGCAATCGTTTCTGCTCCACGGAATTGACAGTTGCCGTGATGCGCTGTCACAAAATAATTATACGTTACGTATAATTTTAATATTTGAAATTTCAGCACGGGACATTATTAATTTACAAATGCACTATACATTATGCAAGTTAATTAATATTGTATTTGTTTTTAACCTAGACAGGGTGTCTACTGAAATCCTGGATTTCCTGGAAAAGTCACTGAAATCCGAACATGGTCATGGAAAAGTCATGGAATGTTTTGAATTTTGGGATAGGTCATGGAAATTTGTTTAGATAGAAAGTCAAATTGTACTCTTTGCATAAATCTGAATGCTGTTACACTTATACACTGGCGCAACCAGAAATCCATTACAAATTGAAAAAAAAAAAGTTATACGCGTTTTACAGAACAAAGCGTTTGTATGGTTTCTATGGAAAAGGCACTGAGAAAGGTACTGACTTGCGAGCAACTGAGCAACGGCTGAGCGTATAACTTTTTTTTCTTCAATTTGTAATGGATTTCTGGTTGCGCCAGTGCATAAGGGACACACATAGAGCTACTTACAAACCAATTATCAGGTTACCTTACAAAACCCTGTCAGTTCACCTTTAATAAGTTCAGGGCAAAGTAATTGTTTAATTGTCAAAAATAACCACTGATTTGTTTAAGTAACAAAACCAACTAAACAGGTATTTGTTTTCCTATTCCTAATGTGAAATTTGACTTTAACATGCAAATCTGACTCTTGCATGCAAAATGCAAATAGTCACTACTAAATTGTATTTTGTAGATCATAGAAGAGCCAATTAAAATGCAATTTTGTCCTAAAGTATCACTTAAAATGTCATGGAAATCCTGGAAAAGTCATGGAATTTTACATTGAAGATGTAGTAGACACCCTACTTGCTATACATACAAACAAATAATGTGAAAAAGTAAATTGTCCATCCAGAAATTCCAAATCAAAAACCAGTTTTTAATGCGGATATGAATATCAAGCATGTCACTTTGCAAGTTTTAGTACTAAGTAAGTTGCTGGAATTACGCCCATTTTTATAAACATTAATATTATACGAGTTTGCTGCAAGACAAATAGCTGACCTCATTGAAACCAGGCTATAAATTTGGATTCTTTCTAGTTGTTACATTATAAAAAATTGAAAATACCAACAAAAACCACAAGAAAAAATTAGTTTTTATAGCAAAAATAATCACCTTTACTGCCATTATGGTATTGCTTTGCCTATGTCTCATCTCATCAACAATTCCATAGGCACCAGAGCCCAAAGTACGGATTTTGTCCAGGTCATCGGCTGCGATTTCAAAAGTTTTGTCTCCAATTGTGATGTTGGTCCTTTTGTCCAAATCATTTCGAGGGGGGCCTCTGCAAAATAAAACGGATTGTGAACCTTTAATTTTTATACTTCCTGATTTGAAGACATATTTATTTCTTTTTTAATTTTCCATTTTCTTTCCCTTCGCTGCTTTTAAAACAATTCACACATGTAAAAATGAACTATATTTTGCCCTTTCCAACAAGGCACTGATGAAGTACACAATGCATGTATACAAGCGGATGAATCATCATTAGAGGAAGTTGAAAATGTTTAGCTCACACTGGTGGAGTTGGTGATGCTTCTTGAATATTGATCTTGAAGCCAGCAGAGGCTTTCTTCAATCTTCCTGCAAATGGAATCGCAGTTGGACAACAAGCATTAATTTGCAGTTTGAAATTATAGGCGAAAAATGTCCGTGAAAAACGCGACGGTTATAAATCCAAATTTTCCTATTTTACTAACCTGACATTGCCGCAAAACCATCGTCGGCCAAGGCTCAATAATACCGAACTACCGTTCTACGGACACAATCCGCAACCGAAAAACCACTATTTCTCCAATACCGAGAAGCGAGTGTCAACAGATGGCCATCGAAACGGACGAAATCATAAAATAATGGAGCGACTGATCGCAGCAGAGACGTACTCGATGTCTGCACAAGCGCGGATGACGTCACAACGCAACCTCGACCTCAATCAGTTTCCCTACCATTGCGCCCTCTAGCGGTAGCATGAAGTACTAGCACTTCTAAACAACGTAAATTTATATTTTTCGCTTATGTCATATATAATTTAAAGAAAATACATTGCAACAAATGTTGAATAAATGAAAAATATGACGCATAAACAGAAGGTTATTTTTTAATTTTTCCATCAATAATATGGAAGCAGGACTTTCCGGCGCCGCCGTTTTGGTGCACGGCCACTTCGGCGCCAGATATTTTGGCGCACAGTATTATATTGGCGCCAAGTTAGTTTAAATTAGGTTAGGTTCGTTCGGATTCGTTTAGGTTTGTTAATCGGCGCCAAAATGTCTTGCACCAAAATATACGGCTCCAAAATGGCGGCGCCAAATTTGCGGCACCAAAATGTCGCAGACATCAATAACATAGTCTATACAATACAATACAATACAATAGTATGTCAGGCAACAACAGGCTCTTGGCCCAACTAGGTTGCCCCTGTCAAGTACCTATACCCTCCCCATAAGATTGAA
>JAQFZQ010003104.1:0-11649 GCA_034696005.1 Glomeris marginata | reverse complement strand
CCGCAGCCGCGGTCGCAGCCGCTTCGCAAATCGCAGCCGCAACGCAACGGAATCGCCTATATGGAAACTAGGCTTTAAAGCGCCCAATATATAGAATAACGCACTAACCTCGTTTTGACAGTTTTGAGAAAAACGCTAAAAACAGAACCGCATCACACAGGACAAATTTTCCAAAGTAATAGTTGTGTGTAATTGATGTCCTGAATCACAATCCACAGTTAAAATTGCACAAGGGAATTAGAGTTCCAAAATATTGCAACAAAAGCAATGTACTTTGTGGAACAACGTTGTGAGACGCAGAGCGTTCTTCCACAAGCGTTCGCTTCTTATACCATAAAACCATTTGGAAACGCTCAATATTCAGTTAAGGGTATAAAATTTAAGTTCAGGTTTTTATAGTTGAAGATAATATACATAAAATACTAGAACAGTATCTACTGTAGCGTGTTGGCTACATGTTAACTTCATGTAGGCTACAAGCACTCCGATGGAAGATGGAGAACAAAAATAAATAGCAGGCAAGATTGCAAAACCAAGGCAAAACGATCATCCAAATTTAATTCTGACAACGTTCTTCCACATTTACTTCAAACAGTTGCGTTTTTTCAAGGTAAACAGTGTTAAATATCACAATTCCAGCCCAAATACAGTTGCCTAGAATCCTTTAAGGTCTTCCGCACAATGTGATTCAATTTTATCATATTCCGTTTTGTTTTGTCATAGTTTACAGATTTGGGTGGCCATTTTCGAACGTTTTCAAATATTTACGCCGGTTTTGGACCGTTTGGTCGCGATATTCTAACCTGGAAAATATTCTTTCCACAAAATCACGTTGGCAGAAAGGTGCATCGAATATTCAAACAATAATTTGTTGCAAATAACTCATTTTCGTCAAAATGTTGGATAGTGCGTTTATAAACCGTCCCAGTTGGGAATACATTGGTATATGTTTTCTAATACGGTTTGCACATTAATTTGTTTAAATTTTCAATTAAAACTTTTTTTTTTCTGGGTGGGTAATGTATATAGGTATACTGTATATAACAACAAAGCAAATGTGTGCAGGAAAGTGTTGTAAAATAACAGAGAAGTTGGAGGGTAAAAGAGGAGCAAGGGCGCTAATTGTTAAGTTTCAAATTGCAAATTGAGAAGTTATCGGTGACAGGAGGGTTTGATTTATCGGTTTCAACGATGACGAGGCTTAAATATAGCTGATGGCAAAGGGCCTTTTTTGTTGTTTGGCGAACGGAAGCAAGTGTTTTGCACTTTTGCACATGCAGGGCCCCACGTCACGCTCTTTGGCTCGTTATACAGTGATTTTGTAGCAACTTTTTGTCTCTTGTCGCCTCCTCAAAATGCCAGGTAATTATTTGCATCACTTCGCCCCAGACAATTAATTAAGCGGCCGGCCACTAACTGCTAAGTGGTGGCGCTGACGCAGCACAAAAACGGCCAAAGGGCAGCCCCCCCCCCCCTCACCCCCTCCCACATGGTGCTCCCCAATGAATAAGCCTTCTTTTATTACCAGTAAAGGAACCATACAGCCTGATAACACAGAAGCCAAGGTTACATGGAAGCAATCTCAATTTTCTTTTGCTCATTCTGTTTCAACTTTTAATTAGAGAAAATACTGCATAGGTATATGTGTTGCCAATTCAAATTACAATAAGTGTTTTCTGGTTTGAGGAAATTCAATTTAGGGTTTATTTAGGTCACTTTTAAAATGGAAAGTGTGACAGGGCATTTTAGCACAGATTGGGGATAAAGACTTCTAAAAAAAAAAAGGTACACACCCACACTTCTAAAATGCATGACGTAATATATGGACGGTCCCTATGTAATTCACTCAAAATGTGGTCAGATACGTATTTTTAAAGATATTTGATGGCATATAGTGCTCGATTTACAAGGATTGAACATGTATTAGATAGATTTACTAAGGGTGAAAGGAACTCGGTGATGCTGTTATAGAGAGAGTTGAGCTTTCAACTTCATTTCATTTGGATTTTGGTAGTGAATGTGTCGGCGCCGGCGGCAAACTTGAAAGCCTTTTTACCTTGTAAAGAGGAATGCACTTTCATTGTCCAATGCGAAACACTTGATGAAAAGAAACACATAAACTTCTTACCCATTTTCGAAATTAGAAATTACATACAGCTAGATTTAAAAGAAAATGGGATTACGTTGGAAATCTGAATATGGTGGAAACCTGTCTATCGTAGAAAATTTCGCTATTTTTGGGACCATAGACGATTCCTAACACTATCATTTTTCTAGGGCGTGGCTTAAAGTCTGCCCTTCTTGGCCAATCAGAGCACTATCAAGCTAACGGTCGTCTAAAAAATCTCAAAATGTATGTAAATTTGGACACTTCAGCGTTTGGGATATCATTATTGGTGATTATATTGATCGATTTTCACAAACAAACGATAGTGTTAGGAATCGCTGTCTATTCACCTTTAAATGTTTAAAAAAAGACCTTTCTATGCTGGAAAACCTGTCTATGGTGGAAAGTTTGTCCTGTCCCTTGCGATCCCACCATAGACAGGTTTCAATGTATTTTGGAAAAGGCAGTTTGCAGTTGATCGTTTTTCGAGGCTGCGCTTCAGTTAAGAGGATATAGAGAATGTAACGAATTCTAAACAATTTTGCAAAATTCCTCAGATATTCCAGACTGGTTCTTTATGGGGGTTTTGAGAAACAGTCAACAAGTGCTCACTCTACTCTCCTTTCCCTGTCTCATGTCCTGCATGGTGCTTCTGCTAAAGGAATTTCCTCAGCCGGGTCGAAGGTCAAAGTCGTCGAAGAAACTCGAAACCCAGACTCGAAATTCCTGTTACGGATTTTCATCTATCTAGGCGTGCGACATCTCTCTTCATTTCTGGACTTCTATTCTAGTACAGTACTTTGCCTCTGTGCTCACCCTCCCCCCTCCCACCCCCAAACAACCAACTCCTACTCAAAGTTTTTTTTTTTTATTTTTAAAAAAGGGAATGGAAAAGAATGGAAATGGGGAACAATGGCGGTGTGGAATGCGAGTATCGCGGTTGCGATCGCTGGCAGCCGCAGCGTGGCGCTCCGAACGATGCTGACGGTGCACCACGTGACCTTTGAACCCCGCCGTCCAACTAGCCAATCGGTGACGACTCAATGCTCTCTTGTGTGCTGGATATGGGAGGGGGGTACCTGTTTTTTTGTTGGTTTCGATGCGCACCACCCTCTCGTTAGTGCGGCCATGTTGCCAGATGGAGGCGCGTGCGGGTCACGTGACGAAAGGAATGACAGTGTCGCCGCCTAGTGACCGTTTTCAGAAACTTATGTACAGACATGGGGACCGTCCATAAACCACGTGCCACTCTCCTGTGGGGGAGGGAGAAATTTTAAAAATGTGAAAATTGATATAATTTGAGGAAATAAAGTTATTTCCCACTTCATTCCACTATACATCATCATATAGAGGTTCCATTATTTCAATTCCAACAACACCGTATTTTAGTGGTATTTTCCAATGGGGAATGGAGTGGGCTTTTGAATATAAATTTCTAAATTTCGAGATACTGTATACTAGGCTAATTGAAAAGTTAATTTTGATAGGCACTGGATTTTAGTTACTGTAAATATTCATATTCGCATATGCTATTTCCATTATTTTATAGCTATGAGCTGAGCAATGGGGCGAAGCCCACAATTTGGTTATAACATGTTATGAATTGCCATATTCTTGTTTGGTTTGAGTTGTCGTTGTGACACCTGTGACAAAATGAAGGTAATGGAACTGAGATTGAAAATGTTAACACCAGGGCGGCGTGACTGATGCTATATCAGTGCACTTATTGATAGATTGACTGATCACAGCGCCTTTTTTTGTGGTGGTGGAGACTTCCAAAACGAAAGTTATAACATTTGCAGACCTGAAACATTTTTTTAAGGGTATATATGCCTTTGACATCTCATGCACATATACATAATGACTTCTTTTATTATTCATTTGCACCGGGGCTATTTGGAACACGTAAAAATGTTGTAAAATATTTCTATATGCTTGCATCTGATCCAAATTGCGTAGGCGATCTACTTATAATTCAGTTTTTTGTCTTGTTTACTTAACAGAAGCTTTTAATTTTACGACAGACTGTTGCAAGTTTGCTCACAAATTAATACATGCCATTTTAAGTAGCAAATGTCATAATTTAACACTTAGTTTGTCTAGACTTTGCAGTTACAAGGGATTGATAGTCATATATTTGTCTGGGAAGATATGGGAAATATTTTTTACATGTATTGATATATTGCTATTAAATTATTTAAAGTAATACAAACCTCGTTAATTAAACACCTGGATAATTCGTCAAAATTTAAAGTCCAGTCTTCATAGATTTACATAAATCAACACTCCGCATAATTCGTCTGAAATTTTTAGTCCCACCGGTGATGAATTAACGAGGTTTTATGTTTATTCTATTGAAATTCAATTAAGATTGTTTGTTCATGTCTAATTGGATCTTCGTAAAAATGTTTCTATAGCAGTAAAAAGAAATACTACTGTTCTATATGTGTCGGAATCTTTGCATTATAGTTGAAAGGTGTGTTTTAGAGAGTGTAAATTTCTTTGAAGAAAAAGAAAGATGTTTTGCCCCCCTGCACTAGACAACAACCTTGACTGTGTGTCTGTATATAACATTGTGTCAATGTTAAATGGTTGGAGAAATTGCAAATTGCGGTATTGGCTGCATTCGGACCCCCTGGGTGTGGGATGGTGGAGGAGGGCAAAAAGGGCACCTGTGGAGCACCATTGGCCGCTGTGCGGCTCGTTAGGACCCATTTGTGTGTTGGCTTTTGTGGCGCCGTTTCACTTGCACAAGGTGACGAAACAAGTTTATTGGCGCTCCACCTGCGGCTCTCAACAAAACTATCGATACGAGACGGGTTTATTTCATACACGTATTTACAACGAGGCTCTTGTCGTCTTGCTCTTCTTGCACGCAACCACCAATGGCGGCCGTAGTTGCAGCGCCAGCCGCCGTGGTGGCGCTCGCAACCAACGAATGAGTCAATGTGTGCCTTCTGAGGTCGCAGTTCCTGCGAAACACCTTGCCGCAGTTGGCACAGTTGTACGGTTTGATGTCTGTGTGGGTGAGAAGGTGGGTCTTGAGGTTGGAACGCTGGTTGAACGACCGTCCACACGTGGGACACTTGTGGGGAGAGTCCTCCATGTGCAGGATCTTGTGCACCGCAAGGGTCCTCGATTGGCAGAAGCCCTTGCCACACTCCAAGCACTTGAACGGCTTCTCCTTCGAGTGAATGTACCTAAATACGCAAAGATCCCTCGTGTTAAATAGTTGTTTTGTGCAATTACAGAAAGAAACCTGTTGAATGTTGTAGTGTATAGTTGACAATTAAACTAACAGCAGTGGCATTTTAGTAGCAATTTTGTAGGTTAAGAACTGCTGGGGTTGTGCCCATACATTTACAACAGGTTCTGTGTTTGTAGCAAGGTCATGTACAATAGGAAACACTATAGTTCGATTTCTGTAAGGTGTAGCAATTGGTATTTAAGGTACCATAAATAATTGCAAACTGCATGTCCCCCACACAAGTTGACAGATAAGCTCAGAAAGGCAATGGGACTGATGACTCCTGCAAGGAAATGGCTGCAAATATTTGAACCAGACGGTCATAAAAGGTCTTGGGGCACTGTGGTATGAAAGAAATGTGGCTTCTTGTGATTTCTAGCTAATTCCAAAGAGAATGCAGGTGCAAGGAGTTGAGCAATTGAAATTGGTCGGCAGTCAAATTCAAACACATTTGTATAAATTTTGCAGATAAATTGCTAATATAGCTGAGAGGCAATAAATACATTGGATTAGATACCTAAAATTAAATTGGGTAAGATAGAAATGATCCTTAGCACTACCAGACCTGTGATCCCTGAGGTGGTCCTGGCGCCGGAACGCCTTTCCGCAGATGTCACAAGTGTAGGGCCTCTCGTCAGTGTGGGTCCTCTCATGGATCAACAGGTTGTAGGACTTGGTGAACCGTCTTTGGCAGAATCTGCATACGAACTCCTTCTTTGGCCGAGAAGCCCTTGGAGGTTGAGGCCAGTGGACTGGATTTGGCAGGCTGCTTGCAGGCATCAGCGGTTGCGGAGAGGGAGCGATGCCGAAGGATGAACCCATGGCTGCTGCTGCGGCAGCCACCCTGTTCATCAGCAGAAAGGGTGCGATGAAGGTAGAGGAGAGGAGAGGAAGCATAGACATCGGCATCGGGGCACTTGTAGGTGCCGGTGGTACCACTTGCTCTATCTCCTCCTCTTCGTCATCATCTTCACGCTGCACATCTTCCGAATCGGTGTCTGTACTGTCCTCCTCATTTGCATTCTTGCTGCTTCCTTCATCTCGTTTAGTTGCAGACTCTGCAAGTTTGGCAAAGTCAAATTTGGTGTCCCGTCTTTGATGTCTTCTTTTTCTCCGCGGTGGTCTCGGTCTCGGTCTTGGTGGCAACAGTGGCATTGGGTGCGGATGCATTGGAATAGGTACTAGTGGGAAGGGTAGAGGCAGGTAGAATCCAAAGTGTTGCGATAGAAAGTGCCCTTGCGGGTGGGAACTGTGAGTGGAGGACTGCGGAACCATGGGGACCAGTGCCTGAGATTCTGCTCCCTGCTGCTGGTGGCGTCTTCCTGTAAGACAAATAACAAATAGTTTGATTAGGAATATATTCTTATACAAATTGCATTTGATGGATACACAAGGAGCTTTTAGGGATAGCCTTTGGTGTTATTTCCAAGGTCATGCATACTTTAATTTGGCCCAAGAAGCATGGAAGGAGGATGTAACAAAACAGGGGCAATATCGGAATTTCAGGAGGGAAGAGTGTGTTTGTATTTGCTGTGAGGTGTCATTACTAAGGAGTTTTGTAAGAAAGTTAAGGAGGAAAAAAAAACAATGGTGCTAGGTTTGGAGCGTGTTCGAGGTCACGTGGTCATCTAGGTTGGCGAATGACTCGCAGACGCAGTCACCACAGGACGCAAGATCGATGGACCGATCTGTTGCATGCCTTTGGCCAGGGGTAATAAGCCTAACCAGAAGGCCATATTTCCTGACTGTCATGTGGGAGGGGACTTCATTCGTCTTGCTTTAAGAGTTACGTGTCACTGAAATCTCATCAAACTCTACTGTACTGGGCTATCCACGTTATTCATGGAGCAATTTTGACGGCATTTTAGCCATAGACCTTCTTGCCAAAGGTCCCTTTGTGTAGAATTTCGTCTATACAGGGTGAGTCACCTAACACTGACCTGCCCAGTAGTTTTTGATGGCCCTATCTGCCACGTATATCAAAGGTAGAAATGCCATGTCCTTGAAATGTTAAAGGCTTGACCTTATCCAAGCACTATTCCTGCACATAACCATATAATTCACCAGTACTGCACACAATTTGAGCTATTGAGCAGGTCAGTGTTAGGTGACTCGCGCTGTATATGGCATACCACACCTGTGCACCTTGTTGTTCGCATCAATTCCATTCTTATTTCACTGGAACTGTTATAAAGTCGTATAAGGTATGGAGAAATGAGCAGGATTTGTGATAGTATACCAGTTTTATTTGCATCGTCTTTCAAAATGATTGCTTATATATTGTTACTGTGAAGTGGACAACTTTATTTTGGACAAAGTTGGGATGCATAACTGGAAGAGCTATATAGGAGAAGAACCTTGGCACGTGAGTTGTAGTGGTCGTTGCTTAGGTTAGTTATCAACATGGTGGTAATCGATTGTACGAATGGTTTTCTGGGATGGACCCCAGTGGCGCCCCCTGTGGAGTCGCATCGCTGTCCCGTCCGCTCAACAGATGCATATCTCTTTTTATTATCTTTCCGGAATTCAACGGAATGTCGCAAACGAGTATTTGTTGTTTTTGCAAGTAGGTTTTGCTGGCCTGGCTCGTGTCGTTTTGTCCTGTTCCTCAAGCCCCTCCCATCCCCAATCACCCCTCCCACTATATACCATGCAGCAGTTCCAAGACTCGTTTCTCTTCCGCTTGGTGGCACTCCAACCAATGTTCCAACCATGCCATGTTCGATTTACTACCAGTAGCAGGACGTGGATTAACTTGAATTAAAAAACAAAAACAACAACCACCTTCCTTGCACATCCCCTTTGACCTTTCCCACTTGCCAGCAGTATTTTGACAGTCACCATGCTTCCTAATATGGCATATGAATTTTTAATTCTTGATATGAATCGTTGAGAAAGGACGTTGTAGGAGAGGGGGAGGGGGTGTTCCAAAAAGTATGATATCATGGGAGGTGGAGGAAGGGATTTTGAAAAGGATGATGGTGAATAATCCCTATAAGATGTGACGTCACGGTGCGATATCGATCTGATCGATAGGCCAGGGCTCCTTGGGCCAGGGTCCACCTGCATGGCTTTTCCTGCTACTGTGACGTCACTCAACCAGCACCTGGCCACCTGTTATAAACAGCGTTATAAACCTATGGAGAGGTACATTGACCATAAATCGGTAGCGATCTAGGCGATTGGAGCTTGTTATAATGATCCACCTACTTAGTATGGCACTTTTGTTGCAGGCAACACAGCGTGCTCGACTAGTATTTTGCAGGTGCACCTGCCCCCCCCCTCCCCCCACAGGATCAAGATCCGCACCAAGCAGTAACATAAAAAATACACACCTCCCCCCTTGTCTCCCCGTGTCATGGTTGCTCGGGGTAACAAGTTTTAACAAGTGTCGGTTGGGTCACGTGGGTGCAGTTTGAAAAAGTTTGAAAATTTTTGAAAAGTGAAGAGAGAGGAGAGGACAGGAGAAAAAAAAGGCAACATCTCTATAGAGTATACATGTTGTAAGGTGGTTGTAAGAAGGTAGGAAGGTAAGAAGGTAGGAAGGGGCCATCTGGCACAGCAGGTGACCTCTGACACGGACGGCCCTTCTTACCATTTTGATTGGCTCCCGGGGTGCACGGAAATTGCAGCACGCGCCCACATTCGAAAGGTCATAGGTCACTCGTCAGCCCGGCCCTTTTAAGGAAATCTATTTGCATGCGAAACGTGTGCATAAAGTAACCCACCCCCAGGGGCCAGGTCCAACTTGTCACTTTTTACTTCAACTTTGGTGCGAGGTGGTTCGAGTGAATAGATTTAGCAGCGCCTCTAGCGGTGGTGCACTAAGTTAAATCACTGATGAATATGTAGGGCTACTGATGCATGGAAACGTTTGTGAAGGAGAAAAAGAAGGTGAGGTGTCTATAAGATTTATGTAATTCAATAGGTGTGACCCAATATGGTTTTTGTAACAATGTAAGGATACCTATACAATGGTAATTAATTTAGTGGTTTTGTATAAAAATCACTGACAAAGTTAACTATAATAACCATAAAAAAGTTGACTTTGTGCAGTTAATTAAGTTGCGACAACTTAACTTGATTGATAGGGTATTCATTATTAAGAGTAAAGTGTGTGATTTATTCCAAAATTGAAAAGTTTCAGTTTACTTGTTATACCGATTTCTTTACGAAACCATAAAATAAAGTAGCAGTTGAGAAACAAATGCATTGGCCTTGTCACCACACTGTAATTAATGGTAACTGCTACTCATAAACGTCAATGTAACTACCATTTTATTACTTGCAAGGGAATTTTGCATAATTATCGTGTGGGGGTCATTCATGAGGGCAAAAGTCCGGTTTTGAGCAAAGTTCAAACTGCAGGATTCACATTTGGGAAATCACGTAGAATTAAATTATTATAAACAGGGTCGCACGACAGCTAGGTTTTATAATGACAGGTTCAAATTGGTATACTATATGAAATGTGCGTGACAATGTTAAAATCCCATGTCTACTGATACTGGAAATCCTCGCAATCCTGGAATTATATTGGCATTTTTTGTTGGCCTTGAGATTCTGGAAACGTACTGGAATTTTTTCTTAATCCTGGAAAATGTATCGTTTTTGCCACTTTACATAATTTTGTTCATTGATTTTGGTGCTCCTCTTTCAATTTGCTTGGAACAAAATACCAATTAAGCATGGCTTTTGAAATTTGATGATTCATTCCACTTATTCATCAGTTTTTAAGGGATTAATATAGTTTGTTATGTAACTATATCTTTCACTTTATGTATTTCGTGTCCTGGAAAAAGTTATAAATATCCTTGAAATACTGGAATTTTGAAATTATAGTTTGGTAGACACCCTGCATGCGGACTTATTTTAATTCATAATATTTGATGGTTTTCTGTTTAATTTAGTAAATGTTTCCATTTTTATCATAAATAAAGCTTGGATTAATATTTTTGCAGTACCTTTTATATTCACTTACTAATACTAAAGTGGCGCCACCATGTGGTACGTGATAACATGAACAGTTGGCTCTCTCAGCCTGTCATTTTTGAAATGATGAAATTATATTGATGTATTCTTTATGAATTTAAACTTCTGTATTATTTATTTATCTCGTGTATTTTTGGTTTTGATACGGAGCTCTGGCTGCTGTCTTTCCTAAGATGATGCGACTTGAGCGCCACTCAATGCAGTAATATGCAGTAAAATGTATGTGTGGCTATCCTCTGTGTCTCAAATTACATCCGGGTTTTCAGGACACAGAGGCTGCATTTATGGCCCATCTGGGTTTCTAATGAATTGAAAACTTCGCCTTCAATCAACGACAAACCGCTTTTTAATTCACGAGGCCGCCGCCCGGGATTAGCGCCATCTTTTCATGCCATAATTTTTCGTTATTTCTGTCTTTTATCACTTTTTATAAGGGCACTTTTACAGTTTCATTTGACACATGCATGCCAAAATGAGGGGCTTTTCGACTCCATCCATATAAAACGGCCCTAATATGGAAAGCCAGATCTTAGCTAAATTAGAAGGTCAATGGCATAAGAAACACTTTGTTGAGTTGTAATGGAGGGGGTAGAACATGCTGCTTTGTTTCAGAGGCGTTAAATGCAATTTTAGGAGTTTTAATTAGCTTATTGTTGGCAAGATGGCGTCGGGTTTGGCTCGTGCGACCCTGGCTCTGAGGCTAATTGCCGGCATTTTTAATGAGCCTGGAAAAAGCCACTCACGACTTACTACTAACACTCAACTCTCCTCAACTCACCGACAAATATCAAAGCGCTTTCTCATTTCTCACAGATGTGCATGCTCTTCTTGCTACGCGGGGGGAAGTATAAGACGTCGTTTTTAAATGCACTTGGGCGAAACCAAAGATGCTAGGGTCAGAGGTCACCCAGGGCCCAACCTATACCGTACCCCCAGCCTGACATCCCAGCAAAAAATTAAGTAGTACTGCAAAACTTTTCAGAATTCGGGAGAACTGACTTCCAACATTTGAGGTTGTTGTAGCCAGGGTTCTTCTGAAATTAAGAGTAAATGAGTTACATAGGGGGGGGGGGCATGCAAAAATCACTTGAAATAAATCATTATATGATCTTGCCGAAATAATTTAGCTAGAAATGTATTCAGCAATCGATAATAAATTTTACATATGGAAATCAAAAATGTATGGCGTAGCTGCATGAGATGAGAAAAATATGATTTTGAGTTTTTGTTAAAGGGACAGTTTACCCAAGAAAGATATTTGTATATGTTGTGCGCAAAAACAAACTATAGAAAGTTTGTATAA
>JAQFZQ010003103.1:0-11654 GCA_034696005.1 Glomeris marginata | reverse complement strand
ACATCTAGCTGGTTCGGAAGGTGAAAAAAGATTGAAATTACGATGAAATGGAGCGGAGATATCGCCGTTCGAAAAACCACAATTTGAATTAAAAGTTGCCAACACTGCGACGCTTCACATGCGTGCAGGGAAGACAGTGCAAACAACATTCAGGCAAAGCAGGGGGCAAAGCACCGTTTTTCGAACGGCGATATCTCCGCTCCATTTCATCGTAATTTCAATCTTTTTTCACCTTCCGAACCAGCTGGATGTTCACATCATTTCCCTAATTCATACTACCTGCCTATCTTGCAAGTTACAAATTCTGCATGTATTATATTAAAGAATAAGCTTATACATTAATTTATTAGCTTATATTTCTTATACAAAATTATTGGAATGGTGATTAGCATGCATGCAATATTTCATTTAAGGAAAATATTATATTCATTTGTGCATTACATTTAATCAGAGAACAAGATTGGTTTTTAATCGTGCAAAAAGGGAGCCATTTTGTTTATCGCTATATAATAAAGTGAGAGTAAATTGATTGTTTATTAACGTGGTCGTTTGCACACGTCAAAAATAGGAACATATATACAGTTGATGTGTAACACTCGAGCTTCGTCGCTATTGCTGCTTTCGCATTGGCAATTTGATGGTCCATAACTGACACGGTGATGGGCTCATAAAGATTTCGATAAAGCCGAGAGTTGTCTGCGGGGAGTGACATGGCCCATAACACGACAATCTGGACTTTCAAATGGTCCATCAACGCCCCCCTGCGATGTATACCCACCTCCCACTCGAGTCGAGTGTTTAAAAAGAAAGAATTCAATGCAGCCTGCCAGAACCGTTTATCTTTCATAGCCCCATATTTTTAAAACTCTTCATTCAACGAGACAAACCTTAAACGTTTTATTACGTTTACTGCACATTGCGAAAATAAGACACGCATTTAGCACAGACAACTTTAGATCGCATTCAGCCACTCATAACTTGCAATGCAACAAGCAAACATGTAAAGCACAGCACACCTCAAAAGCAATAAATACAAAAATACATTTCTTATGGGACCAAAACTAAGAGAAATTAAGTATGCAATTGAAATATAACATATTTTCTATTAGGACTGTTTAAAATGGGCAAATTTAAATTATTCCATAAATATATTTAATTTTCTTTTGATAAATATACAACATTTGAAATGAGATTCACACTGTATATCAAGTCGAAATACGTTGAAATTTCAGTTGTAACATGCATTATCATGGATCTCAACTTCAAATATACAATGTTTTTTGTCAATATAGTATAGTAACCTATCTTATTCACTTTGTATACATGAATAACAAATTAAACATTTTTGTTTTTATGTTAAACAGCGTCCAAATAATGTTTGAAAATAATTATTGTTTAACTGTTATTAAAAATAGTCATATATAATTCAACTTTCACAATTAAAATTTTTATAAATTGCTTCATTTTTAATGCTACATATATTCATATCTTCATTTTGTATGGAACAAAAACGCAGGTCACATTAACTGTTAAAAACAATCAGTTTGTTTTTAAGTTATGCAAGGTATATAGATTCTTTACAGTGTTTTAAATTAGTGCTTTTTTCCTTTCCATCAGATATTACTGTAGATAGAGAAACAAGCTTGTATCACATGCTGCAAAAACAGTGATAAAATCTCTTCAGATACATCTCATTTGCATGATTTTTAAGCTCATGCTTGCTTCAGGTATAGGGTATACTACACACAAAAGGAATTTCCGTGTTAGAATTTTAAGCAAAAACAAGGTTTATTTTGTTATCCTCAAACAACAAACTTGCTCTTAATGTCAATCCCTTTGGTAAGAGTTGCTTAATTTTGATTAAATGCAGGGCTCCTAATTTGTCTATTACATACATTGCAATCACATAAAACAATTGCATGTCCCAGCTTATTACAGTATTATTAAGGGTAAAGTTGGGCTGGAAATTTATGAGGGAAATTATTGTGGTCAGCGAAAACCCATCCCTGTTGTTTCCAAACTGGGAACACACCAAGTATTTTGGCTGCACATTTTTTATTGCCCTTCTCGTTAATTGTTGGCCATAACTCAACAACCCTTCCAATTCATACAAGGTCATGCGTGTAGCTGGTAGGCCTGCATACAACAACCAAACCAATGATCATGGGGGCGACCTTAGCAAGGCAAAAGCAAGGCAAAAAGCAAGCCAAAAGGGCCAGTGAAGGCAAGTGCAGGTCGTTAAAAAAGCCTTGCAACACTTCCGCCATCAAGCTTTTCAGAGAAGGTGCTCCAGGGGTCAGTTGGGGTGATTTTTGGAACCAACACCACCAAATGATAAAGAATGAGGGCATTGTTGCAAGGGTGTGTTTGCAGGGATATAAACAATTTTTGCTAGGGTAAAAGTTAGAATGGGAGGAGCAAGGATTTAAAAGGGAAGCACTTGTGGTCAGCCCACAAGAGCTTCTTCTTTTGTTGTCACATGCCGCATAGATGACCATGGGCAGTTGAAGAAAACCTTCGCCTAGCTTCTGATTCGTCTTCTTCTTATCCTATTTTCTGGCCACACACATTGCATCATGCAAATTACTTGGTGGTTGACCGTCCACCCAAACACGGGGGTCAACCCCTGCAGACTATACATGACACCCAGCTTACTCTTCTTGCTTCTGTACCACTTTTTATCCAACAACCTTTCTGCTAGCTCTCAGTTTTCATTTTTCCCAAACTACATGCACACACATCATTTCAAGCCAACTTTCGCCACCAGGTGAGTGCAATGTTTTTTCTTTGCATGCTACATTATCATCGGCCTAATCTCAATAATTATTCACATCCCACTATAAACCATTAGAAAAAGAACAATTTACACCCAGTGCATGTCTAGTGTATGTACCGTATTGCACGCAACATGCACTCAATTAGCCATCTAGGCAGGAAGAATTGCAGCAAGGTAATTTTTCATACAAAAACGACCATAAAATTAACCCGAGACGCATTTTGCATTAAATTGCTCGCTAATTACACCCCCCGGTCGTTAATAGCATCCAAGTTTAAGTGAATTAAAGTAAAAGCAACCCGTGATAACGAATGAATGAAGCAGAATATATACAGGCCTGATGTATAAATGTGACATTTGTGGTTATATAGTTTCCGGATTCATTCTCAGCTAAATTTACCCAGATGTGCAAAACCATTTTTTTTTTGCTTGCTTCAAGTCACTCCCATTTGAATGCTCATTTCACTAAGGGTGTATTTGTACATGCAAGTGTAACATTTGCGGAAGAGAGCACAATAAACGCAATTCAGAGACGTGCTCAATTAATGCAACATGTTGAAATATTTCATATTTTATATATGTGTGCCTAATCCCGCTATAATTATAAATGCGACTGCTTGCAATAATTACACTTCATTTAGTAAGATGGTAGTTTTCAATTAGCCCCCTCCTTACGTATCATTATTATATACCTAAGTAAGAAAAAGTTCTATAACATAGTATATAAAAAATGCATGATGAATTTACTCCTTCTGCAACACATTTGTTATTTTCTGATATTAACATATTAAATCAATATTAAGGGTTTTTTATTCAATATAAATGCCCATGCAAAATTTTTCGATTGATATTCCTTCCACTTGTGAGTCTGAGTAAGTGTAATGCAGAGAAAAATGACATTTTCACTGGATTGTTTCCAGTTTCATAAAGAAAAACAATTTTATATGCACAAGGGCAGGTAATTAATTTTGGCCGAATTATTTTAGTATAGAAATAAAATATGAGAAGTGTCCAAATGTAATGACCTTGATATCTCTTCACCTAAACATCTTTGACAAAGATGCAAATACAAATATATAATAAATATACCTCGAACTTGAATGCACTTCAACATTTTTGCTATATTAATTATAATACTTATAGCAGTTGAAAATAATATTAAATAATAACAGCCTTGAAGCTTGTACATTCAAGGTCACGTGCGATATGACTTTCATGCTATTACAAGGTGTAAATCGACTGTTTAGGTGTATAGGTGTTGTTGGCATATTTGTTGGAAAAAGGTATACATTAATGACATGAGGTATTTTTGTGGGCAACGCAGCTGCATGTGAGTAAGACATTAATTAGTGTTTTGCTATATATCCTATAGAAGACAAATCGACGAACGAAGCCCACAAAAGTATACGACTAGACAGAACAATTAAGCGAGTAGACGCAAATTATCTTCGCTTCACCATCTTGTTTCCAAAAAAATCATTTCCTCTATTTCTCATGCATCTATCTCTGGTCATGCTACAGGTTATAGAACAACGCCTTTACTCAGACCTCTATTAATCATTGCAGGCTTAATTACTGGAAATGACTGACGTATACAGGCACTTTTTAGCTGCCTTTATAAAATATTTATGAGTAGTGCCTGGCTATATGTATATACATGCCTCGAAATTTTATTCCTTGCTTGCACAGCAAAAAACAAGGCATATATAGCTCCCTTGTCCAACCGAATCTATAATCTGCTATCAATGTAGAATAGATATGAAATATATGTTGCGACAACAGATCCATTTCTATATCAGATATCCGGAACAGGAGAAACAAATGTATAATTTTGTCATATGTATAAGGAATAAAAAATAGCACTGTTTTTATAAGTGATCTATCTGGATCTCTTTGTAAGACAGGATTATTTTTCACTACAAATACATTGTCAACCGACTGAAAAGGAAAATAAAATGAAACGAGGAAACATTAATTTTACTGAATGTACCATGTTTATATAACAGCTAAACATATATTTTCATATGCATAGTATAGGTCCTATATAAATAGTTTATTTATACCAATTACATATACGAATAGCTGGTAATCAATTATATTGGAGTTATACAGGAAACCATATGAACTGAACATTTTTCAATATATTGAATATCAAAGAGATAATTTAAGGTGAATTGACTTAGTTTTGTAAAAGGTATACCTATATACAAAACCTCAGAGGAATTAGTCAAAAAATAATGATTAGCACAAAGTTCTATGGGGGTAATTAAATTAGTAGGTTAGCATCCGCAAACAGAACTATCAAGAAAACTTTAAAACTTTTATACTATACTGCTAATATTTTTTTACTATATAGTACATAATAGAGATTTTGTTGCAATTAACGCTTGCTTTCTTCATGAATGGTTTTTATTAATGTTTGTATGGGCTAATAAGCTTCACGATATCTTACAAAAAAATCTAAAGCTGTGACAGTTCACCTTGAATTAGAATTATTGTGCATATGTATAATGTATATAATTAACCAACTCAAACAGTGTTATAATGCCATGTCCGATAAAATAAATAAATATAATAATACAAAATTAATGGCAGAAATGTTAAACATGAGTAATAAAACAGTTATAATACAGTAACATAAAATATAACACCGGAAGGTGATAATTATATAGCTTTACAGAAAGCAAACGAACCAAGAAATTATATAGTAATATATAAAATAACAAATGATTGAGTTTTGCACAAAACATTCATTTTATAAAAAACGCTACACAACAATCATGAAAACGCAATTGATTGCAATACCATCCACAATTGTAATGTATAGGAAAAATGTTATAAATTAAAACATGAGCATGTATAGCAATTTAATTTAAAATTTTATAATTTAATTTCCAAAGTTGTGATTTTTCAGTAAACTATGTTATTGAATAACATATCAAAAAGAACAAACAGTAAATAAAACGGTATTTCAGCTATACATTTGTGAAATACTTGGCTATTTAACAAGTTATTAGGCCTATTTATTTCTATATATAACCATTTCATTTCTATATATAACTGAATTGCTGATTGAAAAATGCTTGCAGGCAATAAGTCAATCATTGCCAGAAGTTGTTGTGTGATATATAGCGCTCAAAATGCTATTATATATATTTCTAAGGAAACTTGGGTATTTCAATGATGACGCCCATGCAACACATTAATTTCTCTCCAGCAGCAATTTCAGACAGTTGGCCAGCACAGCGCATGCGCACCAGTTATTCAACATTTCCATTAATTCCACCCACGCACGAAACACGCATAAATAAAGTAAGAACCTGAATGAACGCCCATTTCATCATTATATGCAACAAAATTAGTTTCTCGCTTTCAATTGCATTCATATAAAAAATATATATTTTCAAATGCCAATGCAATGCAATTCTTTTAAGCCTAAATATACCTATAACTTTCCATTGGGCAGTTCAACCATATAGGCCTATTCTGAATAATAGAAACCAACACTAAAATAAAATAACCATTTGCAGAAGATTTTTCAAAAATGTACATTATTAAAATACTTGAGTTTAATATTGCACATGCAATTAATTACAAATAGTCAATTAATTTAATAATAGCGCATATATGCATGACAAATTTACAAATGTAGTTCAAATTATGAAATGCTATTGACTTTGTAAATATATCAGTTGAAAACATTACATTTGTCTGTCCTCCAATGGAATAAATTAATAAATTGGCAAGGCATTTTGGCATGGAATTATATTTTTATTATTGGTGATCAAAAAATATCTTAAATTATTATATATCGCATGCATTTTATACAAATTAACTGTAATTTGCAAAAGTAAAACTATTAAAGCTATATTTTGAATACTATAAAAATAAAGAAATGTTTAATTTTAGAATGAATTCAATTTCCAAATAATGCTCTATAGACATCATAAAATTTAATACAAACGTTTATATACACATATACACAAACATATATTTTCGATTTGGAATTGACATACAATTAATGTAATAAATAAAACATAACAATTGTGTGATGCAGATTAATTAAATATCGCATTAAGATAAAAGAATATAACATAATGCTTCATAAATAAAACAGACATGTCTACTAACCTGCAATCAATAGACAAAACTTGATGTTTTAAGATCCGTATATTAGTGCCATGTTGCAAATAAATAACATGCCATGTTGTTCCAAAGCCAAATTGGCAATGAAACAATCGATACTTTACATTTAATTATATTTCGAATTAAATTTGCCAACTTTCCAAAGCAAAACAAAAACCACTCTTGCACGGTCAAAGTAAAGAAACAAACTAAAAATTTAACCTTAGTGCAACAACGCACAAACAAATAAAAAGTATACAACCAAGTAAAAACACACAGTTAAAAGTTCCCAAAACAAACCCACACTCACTTTTCATTGGTCACTTTTCGAAAGAATTTCTCCACAGTGCAATGGATGCTTATCTCAACAAAGTATACACAAAGAAAAACCAAACCCTGCCATAAAGTCCTAAATGTGCCATACCACACTACTATACTAGCCCAATGCATGATGGGCTTCTGAGTCATCATCCCTCCAGGAAAAACACCAAGCCAAACACCAGTTCCAGTGCTGCCCTCCAACGGCAATTCTCTGAATCAATAACGTTTTCTACACACACTGCCTGCAAAACTGAGTTAAATTGAAATAAAAACAAGGAACTTAAAAAAATCCCATCTCACTGTTGAATGTAATATTCCCAAGGTCCATATCCTCATCTTGTTGCAGAATGACATGCAAGTGTCAAGGTCGTGCTTTATTGCAGACAAGTTTTACACAGTATGGTCCTATACTGCACAGTATATGATACTGAACTGAAGTACAAGTGAACAAGTGTGAGCAAGAAACTCTTATACTACTGTGTATATGAAGCAGTGTGTTGAACATATTCCTATTCCTCTTTCATCTCCCTTCCTTTGAACAAGCGAATTTACGATCACTTTATGACTTGTAAGGCGGTGTTTATGGCTGTCTAATGACCTTTTTTTTGGGAACTTTTGCATGTGAGTCACTGGAAGGCCAGTGGGACACCAGTGGGAAGGAATTGGCTAACAATGGGCTCCTTGTCCAACCCAAAAGACCCAAGACATCTCAATAGAGAGAGACCTTTGGACACCAAGGGCTGGTGTGATTTTTTGGAGTGAAGGGAAAAGCATGAAAGGGCCTGTGTATATATTACTTGCATGCATATACCCTCTAACACTTTGGGGACTTTAGGAAGTTTAGTACCATCATGTTAAAACGAAGTTTGCATCGTTTTCCCAGCTAATTGCAACCAAACGCAGTTTCCTTTTGCTCTAGGAGGTGTCCTTTGCTTCTTTCCCTAAAAAGACTGCAGGGTGCAGTACACCGGTTTCCCATATAGCTCAAGAAAAGCAGTATTTATTGGTTTAAACGGCTACCAAATGTTGGGGATAAAAATAGCAAACGCCCTTTGTTGTTTACCGACCTGCACAACAAACTGCCCCAGCTCTGAACTACAGTATCTACGAAAACAATAAGGGGCTGTCCACAAATGATGTCACATTCTTAACCATTTATGTCCCTATAACTTTTCGTATTTCATTTTCTTTAAAGCAATAAATATAACTTTGAAAACAGCTTTATATACGTATATTATAACAGATATTGTAGGAAGCAAGTTTATATTCTATGTGTACAATAAAATCAAAATGATAATAAATTGTTATCATAAAATAATTTTGCAACATACACCATCACAGAAATGAATTCAAAAGGCATTATTTAAATAAATATACATGTTAAAAAGTTGTTTATACAATTTACTACACTTTATTGATCAAAAAACTGCTTTCTACATTAATTGGCAACAGTGAATAAAAATATCCACATGCAGTGGTTTATTTTTGATTAATATCTATGTCATTAATTTATTTCTTTTGGGGACGTTCATAAATTAAGTCATAGCCTACTGTTTTTATTCCTATTTAATTTGCATATTTCTGTATACAAAGTAGAATTAGAAGCAATTAATCCATTTCATTAATTTATTTCTTATGGGGACATTCATAAATTAAGTCATATACTATATTTTCATTTTTCTACTGTTATTGAAGATTTATAATTTATGTGCAAATGACAGAAACAATTTCCATAGGTATATTTCTTATAAAAATATTAACATCATCCCCATCACCCTTCCACATCAATTATCGACATTCCCTAAAATTATATATTACCATGCTGCTATATAAAGACCTACTTAACTCCGCATTAAGTCTGTGAAACGATGATACGAATGCATACATGAGTCGGCTCTGCAATAATAACTTCATATAACTTCGCATGTTTATAAAGACGGCAATAAGGAAGGATTAAGTATGCCTCTGTTGAATATTAATAACCAAAGCATGCAATCTAGGCTCCATTGCGAGTTTTTCTATTTTCCCCCTCATTTTTATCTACTATGCCCATAAACAATAATTAGCCAAATTTCCACCACAGAAAAGAGAGAGAAACGACTACAACCAAGTTTAACCCCTCAGTATTCAATAATGTTAAATTCTCCACATTCACATCACGTACTCTCATAATTAATTTTCAATTTTCACAAACAGTAGAAACTTAAATATCACTCTCACAGCCATAAGTGTGCATTATTACTTTATTCGTTGCTGAAGGGAATTGTAGGGAATTGTTGGTAGCAACAAAAAAATCAGTCATTTTTAGCTCAAGGACGAGGAATGTTTTGCATTCTCACAGCTCTGGACTGTAAACAACATTTAGTTATGACGTCATCGAGGCCATCAAGCAAAAATATCGATCGTTTATCATCGATCTTGCGATCAGACTTTCACCATAGGGGTGAATGAGCACACACTGCCACCATTTTTCGTCCAACTCCCCTTTCAAACTTCCCTCCAGACCCCAAGGCCCTCAGACACAACAGTGACCTCCATCGGCATTTGCAGGAACTTGTCTAGAAAAAGCGCACCGTTCGCCATCTGGTGGTCGAAACGAGAAGTTAGAAGCTTGTGGGTTTTGTCGAAGGGAGGCGTTGCGATCGCAATACCGACAACGCATGTACCGACTGTATGTGAATGTATGTACACATGTGAAGCTTGGTGCGATAAACGCGTTTCAATGGGTCATCAATTTTCACGTAATAGCGCAATAAATGACACACAGCAAACGAAAAAAAAATATTGGTCTCGTCAAGAAATTTGCGCACACATAAAATGTGACATAACTGTTTCATTGCAGTAATAAAGTGCAATAATCATTTCAGATATTTAATAGAGGGTGAAGGAGGTTTTCATGCTCCAAGTCGAGTACTTTTTGTTTGCAATGCATCATTTTACATTAAATCTGCAGGTTGTACACTTCACAAATATGCCAACACCCCAAAAATAAAAAGAATTCCAAATTGATGCTATCTATAACATTAAAACATAATAAATTATATAGGCGAACTATTCACAAAAATCGACTGTTTTCAGTAAGCACCTCCCATTGCCAAGATGGAGGATGTAGGGAGGCAAATTATGCAATCCGATTGGATGAAAACAAGTTTTCTCGCTAAGGACGCCATTTTTGGAACGCTTTTTCAGCCAATGAAAGAACAACGAAAATGGTCCAACTAACAATTTTACGAAAATGATGTGTTTGCATGCAGAATCACATTCTTGAATTATTCTGAACAGTTATTATTTCAAGGAGTACATAGGCCTATTTATAAATGCCATGCAAGGAATTGTGAAAAAAGTAGTGAACTTTTCAAAGAACAAAGTGCAGATGAATCGTTCTTCGAGGCTGCTCTTTAATCGGATATTACATTGTTCTGCAATTATTTGCGAAGTTAATATAAAAATGTGTTATTACTGTCATTCTTTTGTCAATTTAATCGTGAATATTCACTTTTATTTACCTATAGAACATGCAAATGTTACATATTTCCCTTATACTCAACTCAATTACAATTAATTTGCATTACAGCTAGTGAAATATTTAAGGTGGAAATCTAGCCAATCGCATTGCTTAATAATCAGTTGTCATTCGAAGGAAATAAACCGTTTAATAGGTTTAAAAGTATATAGGTATATATAGTGATATGCAGAAATCTGATATAACAAAAATGAAAGTTATGAGCAATTTAAAACTATAATTTCATATAACAACGTAAACGGAAATCTAGTTTGTTGCATAAAATCGTTTCAATTAACTCGAGCGTGTCTAAATTATTGCAAGGTCACAAAATCATTTGTTTATTATAGAAAATGCATGCAAGTGTGGTAGTACCAAGTATCAAATATTAAAACTTAAAATGAAACAAATAGGTTAAACTGCTAATGAAACAACGATTAAACCTTACTGATCTGCATTGCATAGCTGTAATGCAGGAAAGCCTGGAAGTGTTGTCAACAGTGAAGTAGGCCTATTGCTCTTAAAGGGGCATCACCATGAAAATGACCATCTAAAATTCAGTTTTGAAACAACCATGCCGCCAATTTTGAAAAAGTTTTTTTGCTGTTTCTCTGCAATAACTTGGCGACATTATAAAATTTACTGGATAGAATCTGCCCTCCCTATAGAAGCCAAAATTAATCAAGATTAGTCTGGTCACTTCCTGTTCATAAGCTCAAAAATTTATGGGGAAAAACTTGATCACCTTCAGGCCATTAAACTACGAAAAGAAGGAAAATTTGTTAACTACGTCACATGGGTAATTCGTTAAACATGTTTTACATAAGCAATTGTTTATGGATATTTCATCCTATAAATATTTTTATTTATAATAATTTATTGCATTTTTCATTTGTATTGATGCCTCCGTGAAACACCCTGTATAGTGTT
>JAQFZQ010003102.1:0-11656 GCA_034696005.1 Glomeris marginata | reverse complement strand
ATTTCTACATATCACAAACTTTTTTCCTATGTATTTCATTATCACAAAATTATTTCCACGCATGTCAACTAACATGTACAAATATTATACTTACATTATGGAATTTTGTTATAAACTTTGTACCATATTATGCATCGGACTTTGATTTTTCTATTTTATATATTTGTTTGTTCTCAATTGCACATTGCAGTCCTAATAAAGGTACAGATGTGTGGCTGTACATGGGATAATTCACAATATCACAAACTTTTTTCCGAGAGTGTATTATGGGAGTGGGGCCCTCATAGAGCTATGGCTGCTCCTCCTAACCATTCACTTCATAACATATAGCAGCTCTTATTCAACACATTTGATATGTGGTATATTAGTTTGAATGCATATTAGAATGCTGATATTTTTGTCGTTATTAAAAATTAAAAATGTATTTCAATAAAACTTAAAAATATATAAACTCAACATAGATTGGTGTTTTCATGACACCTGATGAGGCCGTAAAGCCAAAACAAGCTTGTCGTGTCAATAGTTTCTCAGGTAATGGTCGATTCCAAGTTTAATTGGCGAGATATTGCCATAAGGAGAAATAAATGCAAGTGAAGAAACAAATTATTCATGGTTTAAGAATATATATAATAAAGTATGCAGTAATACAATAAATTGATAATGCAATTATGAAAGGTGTGACATTGTTAAAGAAAAACCTTATATATAAAAGTTAATGTTTTATCAAACACAATAAATTAATTTGGAATGCATTACACAATCCTAAAGAACAAACTGTATAATAAACTGAATAACTTTAAAGTATGATAATATAATTGAAGCAATTTTTGTTACATAAATGATAGGGAAATGTTTATGATATCGACCTGATATAAATTAAAAAGATTACTATTAAACTTTTAAATACGCCTTAGAGCGCTGTACCATGCAATTCAAATGCTTATAAATGTTGTGTAATTGCATACATACAACATGCACATTAATAATGGTGCCAATTAAGAGGCTGACAGATAATGCAAAAGAATAGATTAAAATTATAACAAAAAGTGTAATTGTTCCTAATGTCCAGAGTGGGCTTTTTGAAATAAAAATTAGTCTAAAAAAGAAATTAGTAGCTTTCTCTGCACAGCAATATGCCATGTATGATGCACCGTCCACTACAATAAAATTGCCATTACAAAAGAAACGTGCAGCAGGTTATACTGAACAAACATTACGTATTCATTACATGACAAACTTGGTACCAGACATCTTATTAATTCTATTAGCATTTTGCAATAAAATTTACAACTTCAAATATTTTTTTTTAAGTTAAGATAACGTATGCAAATTGAAATATGTAAACGATAATGTTTTATATCATCACTGTATATAGGTAGGTTAGATTTATCGAAGTATAGAAGACGAAGATAACATAACCACAAAATGCCCTAAGAAAAACAAAGCAGAATTTATATATAGTACAACAAAAACCAGGCACATGTAATCGTGACTGCACAGGCATGAAGCATAAATCAATGTTTGCACAATTTAAAGTTACCCTAAAATATATAAACTGATGGCATTATTCATCATGTCAGTACTGTTAAATCGAACATAACTTGTTTTTATTCTCTATCATTTGTATAATACACTGGATTAATGTGATACTTTCAATATGTTACAAAAATGATTTCATAAAACATACGTATATGTATTTTAGAATCGCATACATACCGATAATAATTCATTACCTATTAATCCTATTGAACTTTCATAATAAAATGAAAACAAAAGTAAATATATAGTGTAAAGTTATGTACCATAAATTTTTTTACTGAAGCCCGGGCTTCTATTCAAAACAAACCGGTTTGCTTACATTGGAAACCGGTTTTTAATCATTGACCGGGCTTTAATTGGACCCCGGCTTATGTTAGAAAATTTATGGTACCTACAAATTTTGAAATGAAATGAAATAGTTTGGATATTTAATGAATTATGTTGCAAATAAGAATAATATGCATGCTGCTTCTAAAATACTAAAAACCCTGACAGTCAATCATTATAGCATTCACCTGCACAGAAACAAATATAGTACATACTTTAATTAATAAGATTTGTTATAAAAATTAATATTTACCACATTTCCTACAAACAATATTAGAAAATATTTATATATATACCTAAACAGTCAAACTTAAAACAATTAATAAATATGAAGCTAATTCAGATAACTTTACTGTACAATGTAAAACATAGTGGTGCTTTTTGTGGTGTAGCCATGGTGTAAGTGATGGATATATCACCCTGTTAGACCATTGGGTGTGGCATATTAAACCATGGATTAAGTCAGAAATAAATATTGAACAAAGCCAGAAAATTCAGGCATATGTATAAAAGTTTGGATGTTCAAAAAAATTAACAAATCCCTGAACTTTGTTATAATGTTATTATCTCAATAGAAACGTACGAAGAACCTCTGAAATAATTCCACTGCGATTTTTGATACGGTGTTAAATTTATTGCGCCACCCTAGAATTTTCCCAAACGTTTTATCTTTTAGATTACATGCTTTCAGAAGCCTACAAAACTCGTATACATGAGACAATCATTACACAAATGCTGGACAAAATGGGTGGCCAGTTATAAGCAATTGCTGTTGCTTTCGGAATTCGCTTTTGCAACTGGCACGCACGTGATTGGAGGGGGGAGGAGAGGGGGGCAAGAAGGTAAAAACGTAAAAACAAGAACAAATAACAGTTTGAGTTTTTTTCTCTTCGCACTAAGATTGCGCTAAGCATGCGAAGAAACAAGCTAGGCGTTTGCGATAATTGTTGCACTTAATCACGAAAACGTCTGTACAGTCAGATATACAGGCTAGAAAAAAGTAAGAAAAGAGGTCGCCAAGAATGACGCCCTGGGCCTCTCAATTACGCCGCAAAATACCCAATCATTAAGGCTTCTCAAACACGTTATCTATACGCCCTAATGAGCACCACTGTCCGTCCAAGAACCTCTTCAAAATTATTGCACTCAAACCTGAAATATCCCATCTTGACTACTACATCATAGGCCTCTACACACCAACAATTCCCCCCAATTGTTTTCATCCAAAACACCAAATTATCTCTAAATTGATACATTATATGTATCAAATTAACAGCTCTTATAGAACTGGAGCAAAATGAATTACATATATTATTTGTATTATACTTATATTACATACAGGCATGCAATGAAACTAAGTACTCTAAGGTCAAGATTCTCCTCTGAAGTCATGGACTTGTCCATTTTGAAAGGGTAAGTGGATGTTTTGCACCTGTTGGTAGACAATGAAGGGTCTACTCCGAAGACACAAGACAAAATAAACCCACTTACCCATTCAAAGTGAATTAGTCTGTTATTTCAGAGGGGAATTTTGAACATCAATAGAGCTCTTTCAAATGACATCACTGCCCAGGGGCGAGGCTTATTATCCGCCCACTGAGGTACCAACATGACAAATTTAACTTGGTCCGTGTGTAATTGCGGATCTTGATTAGAAGTGTAATATCAAGGTCATTTGGTACCTCAATGGGCAGGTAGAATCCCATGATGCACTGTGTTGTCACGTGTATGAAAGAGCTCTATTGACCGATTTGAGTAAGCACCTCCCATTTCCAAAATCGAGCCCGTAAGGAGGCATTTTCCAAAAAATTTTCAACCAATGGCAGGCCAATTCTATATTCTATACATGAACAGGGTTCCAATAGTCATATGTTCACAAGTCTGTTTGACTTGCTATATATAGCAAGTCGTCACACACAACTGTGCACAACTGCATGGTCAGTCAGTTCGACACGAGAAAGTTGTCATATAGATTCAGTATAGGCCAAGTGAACTACTCAACACACCTTATTTTTGATACAGTTTAATCCATTTTAATTGCAGCATAATACTCTAACCTAATGCGTACAATTCTGGCCAAAGGTATTGTCACATTTTGCTATCCTGCAGCACACGATACGCGACAATACTTTTGGCCACAATTGTACAAAGAGTGTGATGAGAAGTATATGTGACGAATGTGTTGAATTAAATTTTGACAACTAGTGTGTCCAACAGACTGTGAACAGCTGTATAAAAAATACTTATGATACACAATGTTTACATCCTCTCCCGGGGACAGCCACTTCTCTGCATGGTTTCGATGGGTGGGTGATGCAGGAAATATGTATGCTAAGGGGCAGCATCAAACACCAAACAGCCATTGTCTCTGTTTGTTGACCGAATTCAAATCTGTTTTCGCCAAAATGTTCAGAATAAGGCTGGCAACATTTCCTAAATTAGAACGTTGCCCCTATTGGCACAGCTAACAAAGTTCGCCAGCATTGATTATTGTTGGGAAATAAATGTGAGTTGACTGTAAAGAAAGTTTAGACTGCACTGTATTTCTTGTACTGCTGAAAATGTAAATGTGCCCTTTTATTTAGAGTTAATTGTTATTGCATTGCTGCCCGGCATTTTTGCTCCAGTATTTCAGGTGTATATTTTTATGTTCCCAAAGTCATTTCTTTTGCAGCATGGATCGAACATCACGCTTTTACACTCTCTGAACGTAATGTAATTACATAATTGGGTTGCTTAAAGGGGTAAAACAAGTGTGTAGAAACGCGTCCAGACTTCGTCCTTTACAAAGACAGTAATTGCATGGTTGGAAATGATTGATGGTAGGCTTTGGATCCCACAACAACTAACTATAGTCAAAAACTGTGGGAAAAAATACATATTGGCATTTATGCATGAATATGCAACTAAAAACGAATAATTGGACAGCTGTATATATAGTTTCCAGATTGAAACAAAAGCAGATAACGATGTGAATAAATATGAATAATAAATTGTGTTACTATTTGTAAAACTAGTACAGTGACAAAATAGAGAAATCAATCAACTATATACGAAGCACAAAAAGATGGCCATTTTGAATATGCAAAGAAACTGCATTTTTCTGTAATATTTCATAATGTATTATGATTCCAATGTGACACTTTTGTTTTATATTATAATATTGTATCATAATCACATACTGCTGGGTTATGTGAGCAGAATAAAGTCGAGCAAAAAGTTTTGGGACACTTTAAACAAGTTGAGGTATAAAGTTTGAGGTGCAAAATGATAGAGAAACCAATTGAAAACATTAAACCGTGCAATTTCAGGTTTGGGGGCAGAATGAAGAAGCAGAATATAAACCTTGAAAGGTTTTCGGGTAAAGTGCTGGTTTGAAGGTGCTGGTTGTGCCTCACAACGGGACGCAAGACACTAAAATTTGGATCGATTCGAGGAAAGAGCTCAACCATTGAGTAATATATTACACATTTGAACACGCCTCCCTAACACGATGCACCATATAAAACCCCATAGACTTAAAAGTTTTACAACTCCAACAGGAATATACCACTATGGGTTTTGGGGCATTCGCAAATTGATGGTCCTATATATTGCAGTTGTCCATTCCCTATACCTCCCAATATACAGCAGGTAAATACGTATAAGGATTTTTCAATTTTTGTTGTAGCTACTCCAGACTGAGATTGTACAGGGTGAATCACCTAACACTGACCTGCTCAATAGCTCAAATTGTGTGCAGCATACAGGTGAATTACGGTTATGTGCAGGAATAGTGCTTGACCGTGGACTGTCCTTGGCAGATAGGGCCATCACAAGCTATTGAGCAGGTCAGTGTTAGGTGACTCACCCTGTATATATGACATCTCTGAAATCTAAAAAGCCAGCTAAAAAGTCATCATCATGGTGGAAATAGTGCATGAATGAGCATAAAAGAAACGAATATCACAATGATGTGGCATCTTATCTGAGTGTGTCATTGCTCATGCCCTTAGTAATTCGTCACTTTACCACATTAGCGTCACCCTTGGGTCTCAATTGCAAGCCTCACAAAGGAAGAGAAGAGAGTGAAACCTGTTGCAACCAGCCCCCACAAAACAAACCTCCAAACAATGCCTAAAGTTTTGCAATTTGACGAAAAAGTATGACTCTTGTCAAGTTACGTCTTGATCAAGTAGAGATAAAATGGTCCAAATACCGATCATGTTACAGGAGCTGTGTTCATGTTTTTTTTTCTTCATTTCATACCTGAATAACCAACAGCACATTTCAAGATAATGATCCTTTTTGATTTTCAGATATTAGACTTATTCGTACTGTATACATTGTTGTGGAATTATAATGAGATGAAAATCAAGATTAAACCCTATAGGAATTCCTATACGCTATATATTCTGCTTCCATGTTTAATTATCTCAAAAATACAATTGCCTTTGTTTGAAGCATACTTACATTATCAATATAAAAGAATTACAAGTTTTTAATCATATACTGATACAGCCAAACTTGTCTATGGTGGAAAATGGACTTATAAAATATGATTTTGGTTCAAATTTTTAATAATTTGGAAATCTGAGATTGTAAACATATTGGAAAACAATGTAAATAAATTAAAATGGTTGAATAAAGTTCAGAAAAACACAAACAATTGCTACCACACTATTTTGAATTAATTTTTGCAAACTTAGCTGTTCATTTTAGAATAATCTATGTAACTTTATTTTGCATTGGTCTGTTTTATTGACTTTTCACTTTACACAGCTTATGAAACCTGTCTACAATGGAAAACCTGCTTAAAATTGTCACATTTCCCAGTCCCTAGTATAAAGTAAAATATTAATCCACCGCAGACAGGTTGCTGTATTTGATAATAGAGTTGATAACAAAAATACTGTGCAATTTATGTACATTGTATAGGGATGTGGGGGGACATTTCATGACAAGCAAGGAAACCGCAAATGCAATTCATTGATGGGGTTTATTTGGGGACATTACGGTGGCCCCCTGAGTGGGCCAAGGGGTCTTGAAGAGTGGCTGGACGTTGGTTTTTCTTACCCCTGGCTTGGCTTGATGAGAGAGACCACATAGGTGGAGACGGCCATTGGGGGTCTAAGGGTTCAAGTGTTGCAGTTGGGAGGGTATAGTGGAGGGGAGGGGTGGCAGATGGACATGGCAGACGTATGGTTGCCTTGTCCGGACAAACTCTACATTCCGAGCTTGGGTGACACAAACTCGGACCGTCATCAATATTGCAACGCACGGTCATCCGTTTTCCTCAATTGTCTTCCCATTTTTCCCACAACTGCTTATCATCCTCACCATGCACATGCCTTTCTTTACAAACGGACAGACTTTTCTGCGCATCCTCAAGCGCAGTATTCAATAATAATTACTTGTTGAAAATGCAAGCATATAACCATGCAGAATGCCAAATCAACTTGCACCCACAAAAACTTTAGTCAAGCTGGACATTGGCAAACATTGGTCAGTTTGTCTATAACAATTAAGAAAATCTAACACTTCCAGGGCATTCATATTGTATAGGTATGCATGAATTCTTATTAATTTTGCATTGGAGTTGCAATTCAACTTGGCGCCACCAGAGGGCGTATAATTAAGCAGCAAAAAGTTGATATCGGCAACAATTCAATAATTGTTTTATAAATTAGCATTTTTATACCAGCATATATAACATTATGTGTTGAAATATGAGGACAAGTCAAGGCTTACAAAGGAACAGAGGAGTAATCACAATAAATCATTTGCATTTGCCCCAAGTTGAAAGGTTACAGCAGCGCAATCGCTTCACTGCATAGCATCTGTTGTCAACAGTGCAGTGCCAACTTGGAGGCAAATGCAAAAGATTTGTTGTGATTACTCCTTTGTTCCTTTGCCGATTTCAAATCTGTTTTCGCCAATGTGTTTGAAATAACATCGGTCAAATTTCCCTAATTTATACAACCCACCTATCTTCAAAACTGGCGAAGATAAATTTGGAGTGACCTTGACGGAATGTTCCAAGGTCAAAAATATCGTCACCAATAGATGTCCCCCCATGATATTACAGATGGAAACATGATTACATTTACAAATATTCACTTCAATTTCAAGTTATTAACAAAATGACCAGACTTTCCGGACACCCTGTATATTATATGACACTACAGTAGGTATTACAAACAGAAAATCAAACATGTATCACGATGTTTCTCTGTGAAATAAACAAACTCAAAGACGTGCTGTAATTTGCATACAAAATTAATTCACTGTTTTACGCAGAAGGAATGTTGAAATTCAACTATATTATGCACGTACTGATTGATGCTAATGAAAACTCCAAAAAGCAGTTAATAAAATATATAACTGGTTGCAGAATTGAAGGTTACAAACATAATTGACATGTCATGTATTTATTATGCGCAAAATAATATATTTCCCTAATTGCATGCATGCTATTCGTATTTGGAAATTTTTAAATGCATAAAAATGTGCACCATAACAAAAGCTTTCCTTCTTCAAAGCTTCAGCAAGTCTACAACATATCTTCTGGATATATATTATGCCACAGACCTACAATTAACAATTATGAGCAGCTATAAACCATATTTGGATGGAATTTTTCACAAATTTTTAAGAATTTTAAACTAAACATATGGCTTTTGTAAAAGCTATATGCATAATATTATAATTATTGCAGCTTTTATATGGTAAAAAATGCAAGTTTATTATCGTATTAAACATGATTCATAATGCATTTACATTTTTTAATGATAGATTTGCATGCATTAAATTCGGGAATTTGAAAGCAATTTTCCTATATGCAGTTATATATTTTGTGTAGTAGTTTTCCGCCTTTCTCATCTCATATTTCTTCGGCAAAATTTAAGACAAAAATAACGAACATGAATTTTCTTGCAAGGTGGTCCTATATCATTAAATAAATGATGGCCGCACATGATGCATGTAATCCCATCCAGTTCTTATACGGCTTTTAAGACTTAGACATATATAATGTCCATTGTTTACGGAGAATTATGACCGACACATAAATGCACAATGCGGTGAATTACTGCTCGATTGGCAAATTTAAATCACCGTTTGCTGTCTGAAATGACGTATATAGGGACAAAAACAAGGACTACCATTGGTCTGGATGCTAAGCACGTTCCTCCAGTTGTATATGAATTCGGTTTGAATGCAATCCTTGAAAGGGAAATAACGAACTCCAATTACTATAAGTAAACGAGCTACTAAAAATGTCAAATTGGATAACGAATGAGTCTACCATGATTATATACGTATTTAAATTATTTAATTGTGGAGAATTTAACCCACTATATATAACAGAATTGCCTTGAAAAGCACATTTTTTAAAATAATATTTAACTGATAAATTAATATATTAATTGTTTTATAGCCACAGAGGAAGGAATGTATATGATACAGTGAGTTTCGCTAATAAACGCGTTTTCTCCGTTAAATAACGGGTTTTTCGAAACACATCCGTGAACATAAAAGAACCGCAGCGTGTCAAAATGTATTTCAAACTAGTTTTGGTTACGTTAGGTTAATTAGTTGTCTCTCGGTAACATATAATGTCGAAAACACCGTTAGTTAACGGAGAAAACGCGTTTATTAGCCCAACTTAGCTAAACTCACTGACTTAGTTAATCCATTGCTATAGCAATGCATATAATCTGCCAAAATTATGGTCTCAATTTGAGACATTTTCGAACGTCTTAATTTGGAATATATTGTTCAAGAGTATCTTCCATTAGATATAATTCTCTAAGAAACAACATTTGTTTTAAAATATCCTTTGTAATTAATATGTTGTTTGTGTAGACACTTTGAATCAAGACACTTCACAATATACGTAGTGTTGAAATTAAATCATGAAATACAATTATTAATTAACTTTTTAAAATATTATGTTTTTTGTTGTAATAACCAATCTGCAAAACAAAAATTTCCGCTTAGTTTCATCCACAATGGAATTTTAACTATGAATTGCAACAGCAAATAATAACAGCTAAAGCAAGGCAAAAGTCTAATTTAACCTTCAGTAAAATAATTTCTCATTGAAAACACCTGTTACATAAGTCACACGTGTTGGCTTTCCCTCACATTTCGCTCCTTCACTGCAATACTTCCGTATCATAGAAATCAACTCTCCTGGAATGACATATTTTGCACAAAAATACCTATAACAAATGTATTTCCTTGCTGTACAAGTGATGCTCTACAACTTTCAAATCGGAACCATGGGTGTATCTTCGCCTGTTCTCAAGAAAGAAATTCAATAATTGCCATATACTAAAGTGTAACGTCTCATATTTCACTGGGAGATATTATTTGAAACCCCTTAGTATTCCTTGTTGAAACTTTGCAAACCATTAAAACCTATCTCATAACCTATTTCATAAAGCATTTCAGAATAAATAAATTACACAAATTAGAGGAGCAAGTTGCACACAGGGCGTCGACAAGTGACAGGTTGCAGTGCCTAATATGGCCTACTAAGGGCATTTTATGTGTTTTGTACAAGTTTGTGTGGCGCCAACGAGCAAAAGAGGCGTATGAATGTGTCAGACATTGAGAAGTAGAATAGACGTGGAAGAAAGGTTCTTTCTTGACCATGACTTCACGGGTGACCGCGGGGTGCGCATCGCTGATTTTCACATTTTTACCACTCACACAAACCCAACTTAGGAGGAGGAAACTGTTAATGGCGACAAGTATATGTATACATAAGAGAGTGTGTTGTCCATTTTTCACCTATATTTTTGGGCTGAAATCCAAGAGTCTACAAGTAATGAATAACGTATCCTTTTGGTGACAAGTGGGATGGCCACATTTTTCGCACAAAGAAGAGAAAGGTGGGGCTTTTTGCAGCAAGTATAAAGAAGAAGAAGAGAAGAGCTTGAGGAGCTTGGCATTCCAAAGCTGACCAAAATTTAACCGTCTGTCACGCCACATCTGTAATTTACTCAGCTCGGAGCGATGCCGAAGTTGTTCAACTCGTTCAAAGATCTCATCACTGGAGTAAAACAACATCCAACACCCCCCCTACATTTGAACACCCCCCCTCCTTTTCCTCGGCGATAATGGGAGGGGCATATAACAACCCGCTCCGAGCAAAATTTCTAAATCCCTCACATCTTCTGTCAGATTGACCAAAATCTATCCAAACTGGTGTTTAAATATTGAAGAGTGTAGCTATATAACATCACATTATATACATATTTATAAAATGAAGCAGCATCGATGACAAAATAATTAAATGCCTATTAGAAATAAATAGCTTCCATAATGCATGAACTAGCTGATAAAATACAGTAGGTAACTGCATTATTAAAACAAATCTCTTCCAACTTTCTAATTGGAACTTATTAAAAAAGTTAATTTGGAGCAACTTTGAAAAGAGAACTGAAAAGTTTGTTGGACAGCAAAGTGGTTAGTGTGATGCAGGTGAAGTAATCCTGTAGGCATATCAAGAGCAAACTATGCAATGACTGATGGATATTAAAAGTATACATAATTTGCCATGGTATACAAGTCATGCAGATAATATTGAGAAAATATTTACAAAAAAAAAGCTTTTATATGAATAATATTATGACTAGTTTTATTAAAATTTAGATTTTTATACATAAATCAATTCTTTTTATTGTAGCTTCCTGCATATTTTTCTCAGGTGTACACTATATCAGATGTTAAAGGACATCCGACAGGGTATTTTTCGATATTTTTGATTTCTCCCAGTACTTTACCTGAATTTTTATTGTGT
>JAQFZQ010003101.1:0-11657 GCA_034696005.1 Glomeris marginata | reverse complement strand
ACTAGGATGTACACACCAAAGCCTGGTTTACCGTGCAAAAAGTGGTGGAATACTTTATTTACAAACGGCGCCCCATATTCCTCACACTAGATGGCAGTGCGTTGGAAGCTGTGGAACCCTTGGTTGAGATTTCAACCAGTCAGCTCCTTGTTCCAAAGCACTTGTTATGACATGACCACATGACGTCATACTCTCTTCGCCTTTCTTATACGTTCTTCCATGTGGGGGTTATGTCAATTAGACTTTATTCCGTTTGGACGCTATTCTCATAAGACGTAGTTCCTGTCAAAATCGCTGGTCCCACAATTTAGACGGAATGCTCGTTAGACACTATTCCTTGTGGGCATTAATCCTCAGCCCCATACTATAGCCTTCTGCCATTTCATTTTTTTGGAGCAACAGGCACTTCATAATGAGCTACTGCTTGCCCCAGTGTTACAAGGGACATCATAACGTACTTAAAAATCGATGATCAGGGTACATTACAAAACTGTGTCAGTTCACCTTTAAAACTCAATGCTGATTCATGTTAGACGTTTTGTTAATTAACATTTGACATCACAATAATTTGGAATTTGTAAATAAAAAACGGCTAAAACTTTCCGAATATCCAAGTTACCAAAGTTACCATTACTGTATAAATATTCAGGTTATACAGTATTTATTTTAAGGTTAATCCCGTGAAAGAAAAATCGCTGCGATTCTATGCAGTTCATGCAGATTACAGTAATAAATTGGTAGCAATCCCCGTTGCATCCATTGAACCTGACCAATCAGTACAGGTCTGGCCTATACAAATGGGACGGAAATACTTTGGATACACTAATGCAATCAAAGTAAGTCAGGTTATACTATAAATTATTGCAATACCTAGCACAAAACACACATCTATAACATCAGTAATGAAATTTTGATTTAGTAATTTTTTTATTATTAAAATTTCTAATGTGACATTTCTAATTATCAAACCTAAATACAAATTGCTACTTGCTTAAAATCTTCGTTTTCATTGCTCAACTTGTTTATTTAATGAACATTGGTTATTTGGTGACAGAACACAAATATTTTCAATCTTTTTGAAGTTGAATACACACACATGTTGCAGAATTATTTGACTGAAATTGCACAGTTTATGAATGGAAGGTGAAATCATTATACAGTATATATATATTCAGCCAAGGTAGACATTCCATGAAATGTAAATTTTCTGAAAAATTCTTACAGGGTTAGGAGGTATATATATGACATACATACAAGAGGTGTAAGTAGATACAAGCAGCAACAATAGTGCAAACCTATGTTCAATGTCTGCTTGGTTTTTCTTCTTTGGCGACCATTATGCAAGTGCTGGTTAATTGTTCTCTTCCATTTTTAATGATTTAATTGTGTCTGATTTAGGTTGAAAGATTTGACGATATCCATTTGACATCAGAAATTTCAGACAATCAATTTTCTATGATATATGAAAGGAAATTCTTGAGTCTTTGGAAAGATAAGGTTGTATTGGTTGCTGTGAAACATCCACAATCAGTGACTGTTCATACACTGACAAAGAATTTTGACAAGACTACATGGCTGGCAGTTATTTTGACTGCATGCTTGATTCAAACATCATTTCTCTTGGTGTTCATTGCAAGTCCCACAGCGCATCGTTCCAAATTTACTAAAAATTGGAAATCATCAAAAATTGCACTGTTCATATCCATGCGAGGTACATATCACGTAATTAGATCGAACAATCTTCTTGTGTGCATGAAGGACACCAAAACAAGTACATTTGTTGCCAAATCCCGCATATAACATCTTTATAAGGTTTTTGAAGCCTGTATACCATAAATTTTCTTACACAAGCCCGGGCTTCTATTCAAATTTGGGATTTTCAGACCCGGCTTGTAATAGAAATCCCGGCTTCTATTAGAGACATGCTTTTATTTATTCGTACTGAAAATCGGTGCCCAAAATAATGCAAACACAATGAAACTAAGATCAATATATGTAACCTGCGTTTACGAGGGGTTGGGTCCATGGTCAGGTTAGTCAGTGCCATTTACATGCAAATATTCCAGACAACATTAAAATTTTGATAGAAAAGCTAAATTTATCTCGATTACAATGTCAAATCCCACCGATGGCCGGTGCCAAAATTCAGATATCACGTTCAAATGAATAATAGTAACGTTATTTCAGTTTATTTCCACTGAAGGTAGAGGAAGCATGAAAGCTACCAGTAGAATATAATAGCGCTTCACAAGCGGAATTTGTGCCCGTTTCCGATACAAGCCCCTGGCTTCTATTGGAAACCGGCCTCAATTGGAACCCGGCTTACGTTAGAAAATATACGGTACGATCTTATAAGATTTTTTGGGATAAAGCAGGGGTGTCCAACCTTTTAGCTTTCCTGGGCCACATTGGATGAAAAGTTGTTTTGGGCTACACATAAAAGATTACAGAATTGCAGAGATGGCAGCGGTGAAAACGTAAAACAAAACTTGTTTGCTTGTGGGAAGAATTTAGCAATGTAAATTCTAACGCTTTGCAATCCATAATTAGTTTTCCATTTCACTGGGACTCTTAAAATATTAGGAAAATTATTTGAAATGAATTAAATGTGCACTTTCACACTTGTGATTGGAAATTTGTTTCTAACTATACAGCGGTTTAAAAGTTTGACATAATATGACCTTTACAGGAAGGTCAAATATCAATAATTTGGTTGCCATTCGAAAGTGCAATAACCACTTTCTATTTGCTCAGAATTCCAATAGCTGGACCTGTTAGCAACGTAGAAGTGATGGAATGGGACTTTTTATTAACCCTGTATACAGCGTATCCTCGATTATTTCAGTATTTTGAAATTATTGCCGTTGCATTTGAGAAAATTATATTGTATATGCGCATGGTTTGGTATGAAATATCTGTCAATATAATTTCAAATTCTCTTTTCTTGCAGCATCAGATCATGTATTTGAATGTGTCTCCTCGAAAATTGTTTCATTTTCAACATCACTCACATTTTTAATAGTGTCAGTCGCATATCTTACATTATATGTGACTGCACTGGCAAAACTTACAGACAAAGTCCCTTATGACTCAATAGAAGATTTCCATTCACGTGGAAAGTACAGAGTTTTGTCAGTATATAGGGGTGTACATCAGCAAGACTTGGACTGGCTATCGGTAAATTAATTTGTTTTTGAATGTACTGAGATTCATTTGCCACAGCACCTGCAATATTATACCATACACAGGTATAATATAAAAAAATGGGGGCCATGCGATTTCCGAAATGAACACATGGAAGTCACAATATTAAATTCAATATACCTAAATATAGCTTGTAAAATTGCGTCTCTCGAGCCCCCTGGTAGATGTTTGTGTGCAGATGTTCAATAATAGAAGTAAAATATCAAAATGTACTTCAAAGTGAGTGTTAGTAAAATATTGTTTGATTTTATAGACCTGTGCCGATTTTAATTCTACCTTGAATCCTGTCGGCCTGTATCACATAACTGATGTTAATAAACCTTTGAAATCCAAATATGTGCTACTGGAGTTCAAGCAAATGGCTTCTCCACTCATGAAAAGCAACTGCAGAAATGGAGTTGCAAAACAAACTTACTGCTTGACTGACATCACCATTCATTTTCCACGTGCATTTCCTTACTTTGAAATAATTTATACGCTGTATGTATATGGATACAATATATAAATATGAAGTATAGATTGCACTTAAGTGAATGGATTATGTCATTTAATTTTCAGAGCAATGAGGGTTAAAGAGAATGGACTATTCCATAGATTCCAGACCAGAGAATTAATGCTACCTGACACTTGTGATAATCCACAATTACCTTCTCCAACTGGACTAAATATGGTGTGGATTTTGTTCATCTTTCTAACCATAGGCTGGATGTTGGCTATTGTTATTGTTATTATTGAACGATTTGTAAATTTCTGTAGGACCTATCTGTAGTAAATTAAGAATGAACTTAAACATTTTCAGCATCCTTTCTCACAACTTTTACTTTTTACTTTGCATATGTATATTTTAAATAAAGTAATGTTCATTTTCTTCTTTTCCTATATATATGTATATTTTAACAAGAGTGGATGATTCCATATGTATTACCCTCTTGTGCAATAAAAATATGTAGTACCAATCCGATTTCAATGTTGCTACTAATATGGCTGTTGCTCTAACTTACCCCATAAGGTTTTAATAATAAATGTCTCGGAAATCATGTAACACAATTCTTAAAACAGCATTATTTTACAGGATATCTGATTTCTTGCAGGGTTTCAGAAGATGCAGCCGAGGTTTCAACACATGAAATGAAAGCAGTGGATGTTTTTGTCTTAAATGTAAGTATAATTGACACTTCAATTTGAATGAGGTAAATTTTATTTCTGCACAGGATCATTCCTCAAACATTCATTAATTGTAAAGTGAATTAATTAAGAGTGATCAGGAGTTGTATGATCAGTAGTGGTATGATCAGGAGTGGATGATATTGGTATGACATATGAACAAATTCCCGGCAATTCCCCAATAGTCCACTTGTTTAAACAAACAAGGCCGTCTTTGCATTTCCCTGCATTGCCCCACACCCCACCACATGTTTCGTTGACATACTAAAGAAATTTAAGGTATAATTAATATTTTTGATAGTACAATATGTAGTGTATTGTACAGTAGATATATTCACCCTAATACAAGTCCAACAATATGTGCAAGGATTAATTGTCACATTATGTTCACATTTAGCTTCCTCGGCAGCTTTTTCAGTGCAATTAAAAAACCCTTTTGGTGGACACACTGGTCCAATGGCATAAACACTAAAATATACAGAAGATTTATAAGTTTTGGGTTAATTTGTGACTTTTACATATTGATTCTTAAGGTGACTTACTTGTAGAATGTTGTCAGTGCTGTTGTGATGATCAAAACGTGTCCGAATTGCATGATGGAGCAGATATACAACTCTGTTATATGTAACTTGGTGTTGAGTTTAGGTGGATATGCTTGCAAGTGTAACAACACTATATTTTTTATAAGGTCTGATTTGGCAAAATGTGTTTACTGCAAAGTTTATATGGGAAAAGTCACAGCAGGTGAACATGCGCAAATGATGATGTCAACAAGTTGAAAACAAGTTGAATGATGGTCGGCATACGCGTCACAAATTAAAACAACATGAAACTGTAATTTTATTATTATACTGATGAAATGCAAAGCAGACATGCATGACCCTATAATTATTTGTCAGCCTACAAGTGTTCCTATATTTCCTATTTTTTCCTATGTTTTTAAGGGGTTCCTTTATTTTCCTATATTTCGTAAAAATTCCTATATTTTCCTATTTTTCCATATTTTTCCTGTTTTTACGAGGCGCAGCCAAAAAGTTAGTTGCAATGATTAAGAAAAAAATAATAATGCGTTATTCCGGTTATCCTAATTTTTGTTACAAACTGCATACATTTACCTATTTTCCTACATAATTGCCAAATTTATTTATTGATTTGTGTTAATGTGGTATACAAAGTTGTACTCCATCTTTTTAAAATTTCCATCCAACTGTAATAATCATTTTATAAACCCCCATTTTGGATCGCTTCATCTGGTGTTGGATAAGGTCCTTTTTCATGGGACCAAACACATGTCAGGCATAAGGTGCAAGGTCTGGACAGTGGGGTTACGCTTGCCCTTTGGAAGGAATGACCTTTCAAATTGAAAGTTGTCAAGTCCTTGCAGTGACACAATTTTTCATGAGCAAAAAATGTAACCTTTATGAAAATTCATAAAGACTTCATCAAAATGTACAGTCAAGACCTTGCACCTTATGGCTTACATGTGTTTGGTACCATGAAGAAGGACCTTGTCAAGCAGTTGATGAAGAGGTCCAAAATGGGGCTGAAAAATGATGATGTGCAGTTGGACGGACATTTTTACAAAGATTGCGTACAAAAGTTTTTGCCACATTAACACAAGTAAATAAATAAATTTGGCAATTACATGGAAAATATCTATGTAAAGTTAAGTATTTTGCAACAAAAATGAGGATAATCGGAATAGTGCCTTACAATTTTTGAAAAATGATTGCAATTAACTTTTTGACTGCTCCTATAGTAATTGGAAATAAAAAATGAAGCATCTTGGAAAACCATAGAAGTATTATTGACTGCACATTGTTTAAAATGTGCAGACCTGTGGAGCAAAAGAAGTTTGATGAAAGGAAGCACAATTAAGCTTGTCAGTCGCCTTTCCAATGAATGCCACAATTCAAAAAAGTTGAAAAAGTAAGGTTCCTAATGACAATGTTATACAGTTAGTTGTGTAGTCAGTCACAAGTAGTTCAATGCCATTGAACATTCAATGCAAATGTATTTAAAGTATATTTTAATGCATGTTTTGATTAAACTTTGAAATTTTGCGTTTGGTTTGCTTTAATATTTTTATATCTTTCCCAAAATCTGGAGTTTTAAAATGGATTACAGTAAATCTTAAACATGGTTAATTTTATAATTTTTGTTCCTATATTTTTCCTATATTTTTGTTGAATTTCCTATATTTGTTTCCTATATTTCAGGTATGCAATTCCTATATTACCTATATGTTTAAACTAATTTGTACTTGGCAGCCTGCCTACTTTCTAAAGTTTTTATTGTAGTAGGCCTATTTGTATTTAGTCAAATTATATTGTGTATGGCTTAGTTGGCAGGAAAATATAAGCAATGTCATTGCAAACGGATATTTATATTTTTGAGAAACTTTATTTTTCTGTATTATGCGCATATAAATCAGTGAGATTATTGTAACTATTACCGTATATTTTTTTCTAACACACGCCTGTCCCCAATTGAAACCTGGACAATGATTAAAAACCGGTTTTCAATGCAAGCCTTGGGCGTGTTTTGAATAGAAGCCCGGGCGTCTGTTAGAAAATTTACGGTATACTGAATTGTAGACTGCCAAAATTTAATTCAGAGCAATTAAATTGTATATGTTTTCTTTCGTGCTCGATCATTGTTTATACATACTAAGATGGCCGCTGCTCAAACCCACAATGGAGTGGTTTGCCCCCGCGCTCCCAATTTGGGAAATTTCGAATTTGTTATGGAATCAAGTGTTTGGCTAAAAGCAAGATGACAAATGATGGGTTTTATTCAAATTTCGAACATGCAAAGATAATGTACAATTACCTGTGATTCTTTTAGTTTTGATCCCGTTCGAATTGAACAACAAATAAGAAAGAATACCGGGTAATTCATTGTCCCTATAACCACCCCAGTAGTTCTCAAAGTATGCATGTTAATGAAATATAGTTTTGGGATAGGAAAGCAAGGATGAAGAATTGAATGGTGCTAACAAATATGACCTTTGACCTTGCCTTAAAGGTCATTCAAAATGTAACTTGTTAAACATTGAAGGTAGAGCCACAAATGCAATTACAAAGTTGATTTGTATGTATAAAATTTAGTGGAACTGCGTTTCCAAACTGTTTTATAATAGGAATCGAACTTTTGTGAAAGAAGGCTCTAGCTGCATGTCTCACAACGTTCTTCCTCAAAATACACTGCTTTTGTTTCAATATATCGGAACTCTAATTCCCTTGTCAACTTTTAGCAGCGGATTATGATTCAGAGCATCAATTCACACAACTTTTAATTCATAAATATTTTTCGGTGTGATGCGGTTTTGTTTTTAGTGTTTTTCTCAAAACTATTAAAACGAGGTTAGTGCGTTATTCTATGCTTCACTTCATTATTCACAATTCCCTTCTCCAACTGGACTGAATAGTGTGTGGATTTTGTTCATCTTTCTAACCATGTGCTGGAGGTTGACAATTGTCATTGTTATTATTGAACGAATTGTAAATTTCTGTAGGACTGATCTAGTAAATTAAGAATTAAACACTTTTAGCATCCTTTCTCATAAATTTTACTTTTTACTTTGCATATGGGATATGTAATGTTCATTTTCTTCTTCTCCTATATGTATTTTACAAAAGAGTGGATGATTTCATATGTATTACCTGATTTCTTGTTTGTTTTCGAATGATGCAGACAAAGTTTCAACACTTAGCTTATAATAACAGCAATAAGGCTGTTGTCTTAAATGTAAATAATAATTGACAATTCAATTTGAATGAGGCAAACTTTATTTCTGCACAGGATCATTCCCTCAAATCTTAATTCATTGTCGATATTTTCTATTAACAACAACAAAATCCTGGCAATTCCGCAATATTCCACTTGTTTGATGTACACACAAGTCTTTCTTTGCATATCCCTGCATTTTGGAAAATCCCACCACACGGTTCTTTGTTATACTAAAGAAAATTCCGTTAAGTAACATTTTTGATTGTACAATATGTGGTGTATTATATTAAATATATTCACCCTAGAACAAACCAAACAATTTGTGCAAGGATTATTTATCACACCATGTCCACAATTAGCTTCAGTAGGTTGGTCACTGCAATTGAAAAACCCTTTTGGTGAACATGCTGGTCCAATGGCATACACACTAAAATATATAGTAGATTAGTAAGTTTTGGGTTAGTTTGTGACTTTTTACATTGATTCTTAAGGCCGTTGACTTACTTATAGAATGTGATCAGTGCTGTTGCGAAGATCAAAATGTGTCCGAGTTTCATTATGAAGCAGATCTGTAATTCTTGGTGTTCAGTTGAGGTGGATATATAATTGCAAATGTAACAACACTACTATATTATGTTTATAAGGTTTGATGTGGCAGCATGTGTGTACTGCAAATTTTATTTTGTGGGGAAAATCAAAAAGTCACAGCAGGTGAACTTGCATTTTACACTGCACATTTGTACAAATAAATGATGTCCATAATGACATGTTGCAAAATGTCGATGATAGACTGAGTCACAAATTCAAACATACCGTAAACCCGCGGATTAAAGCCCATGGGCTTCAATCCGAATTTACGCCCACCCCCGTTTATACGCCCATGGGTCAATAACTGAGCCACTTTGATAATGAGATCAAGAAAAATTTGGAAAGCGGGTAATACACTGCATCTATAAACTTCAACTGTAGAAAACTAAAACGATGCTCTCAAAAATTAATGCAATGTAACTGATTATAAAAACTACACTCTAAGTGTGTGCTATGTCCCGTGCAGATCTCCTTTTGTGTGCAATATATTACACCCTGTTAAGTGGATACAGTATATCCCACAGTTTAACACCCTGCCTCTGATCAGGTTTTCCTGTGTTGCTTATTACACCTGTGTTAGGACATGTTTACACAATATAGCAATGGAGTAATGAAGGGAAAAAATGATCAGAGGGTGTAATATTGCACCTAAAAAGAGTTTTCCATGGGACATTGCACACAGTTGCACCTTGAAGGGTGTTAAAATCGCTTAGAGCTAATAGTGTAATACTGTGGAATAAATGTTTTGTGGAAAAACGTGGTGCTTTTGTCATCTATTTCGTTTTTACGCCCTCCTTCACATAGACGCCCTGGGCTAATAAACGGACCCCAAATTTTTTCTTTGGTCAGACAAAAAGTCGGTTTTTCGTTTTTAAGCCCATGGGCTTTAATCCGCGGGTTTACGGTATGAAATTGTAATTTTATTATTTTTTTTAATAATTGTAATGAAGACATGACATCATGTTATTTATTCAAAGAAATTGGAGCAATATGTGTTATAATAATTTGTCGGCTTAATTACAGGACTTGATCGATGTACAATTAAAGTTTAACAAATACATTTAATTTACACATATAACTTCAATTATTTCACGAAAAAATTTATAAACTTGTTACAATTGAAAAATTATAGTTGCATTTGATGAAATTATATTGTGCATGTGGTTTGGTATGAATATACAAGTTTTGATAATAAAGTAATGAGACTGGTTGAAAATCAAACCTTTAATTGTTAAAAGTTTTACTCAACTATAGTTGAGTGTGATCACCTTCAAATTATGATACACCCTTAATTGGGACTTAACACAATTAGGCCTATCTGTATTATGCGCATAATCAGTGAGATTGTTATTTATTATACTGAAATTCGAAGGAAAAAATGATATTTTAATCAGTTTTGAACATGTGTTTAATATTGTATACTGTCAAAATTGAATTAAGAGCAATTAACGTATGTTTTCTTTTGTGATTGATCAATGTTTACACGCACTAAGATGGCCGCTGCTCAATCCCACAATGCAACGGTTTGTGCGCATGCGCGGCGAGCATCGAGTCAAAATTATTTCGTCGTCGGCTGCGAAATGGCTGCTGCGATTCAGTTGTGTCGGTTTCGAGGTTGGAGATTTATAAATTACAAGTCAACTTTTCACCTGCAACACTTTGTAGATCTTCCACGATCCCGTTTACATTCTGCAGCTGTCCTGTTCGGTAAAATTTGCGCTTTTAATTGGATATTGCATTATATTTTCATTAAATTATGTTCGTGTTGTTTGCATTTGCAGTGAGTACACCAGTGCCTAATGGAATTGACCAATTGGATCAATTCGGAAAGTATGCACATTTTTATGCACATTTTCTGTTTAATAATTTGTAGGATATTGCTATATATATATATATATATTGCTGCTCAATTGCCTGGGAAACATGAAGAATTCGGTATAATATTGTCAAAAATATGTAAACTTTATAAATATATATTTTTAAAAATGTAAAACATGATCATAATTTTTAATTGTGTGAAAATAACGCGTTAATTTATTCTGAATATAAATTTTGGTAATTTCCATACAATTATTCAATGCAGAATATAATTATTAAAATGGTTTCAAAAGCAGTGGCAAGTACATATTATATATAAATTTTATATTGATTACTTTTGTATAATTGGTCATAAATATAATTTTAATATGTTTCAAATAGCAATATTACATATGCTTTATTAATCCGGATATTTTTAAAGGTCATATGGACCTGCTGTTAGAGTTTTACTCTTGCTGTACAACTTGGAACCGAGAGCAATACCTGCATCAGGTCCCCATGGTAAATTACTTAAAAGGTATAAAACACCATCAGTTTGCATTTGACATTGTCATATGCATCAATTGATAAATATTACAATTCACCATTTCTGATTAAATATTATCCTTTATAGTGATGTGATCAACTACATAACCGAGAACAAGCTCATACCCGCTATCAGCAGCGTACAACCGATTGAAAGCCAATTCATTCAAGACTTTCAAAAGCCCAAATTGGTACAAAGTCCCAGAGCATTGGAGAACCAAAAACCCACATTGGTGTCCAAGATCAGTAAAGCAGCATTTGAGGATATTCCAAATAGCAGCTTGCGGCAGTCAATTGCCAAGAGATTAACCGAATCAAAGGTACGTAATAAATAATCAATTAACATCCTCGCTATATACGAGATATAAAATGATGTTATTTGCATTAAACCCTACAGTTCAATGTGCCTCATTCGTATAGCCATGCTGAATGCAACATTGATTCATTGGAGAAATTGGTGAAATTACGAAACGGTACGTAAGGAAAACTCTTCAATTTATAATATAATAAATTTAATACTAATAAATATGCTACAGAAATATACTGCGTACTTTCCTTGTACACCCCTCTCTAGTTGGTTTATATGAGCTTATCTGGCTTTGGGTGATACCAATGAGTTTGTAGCT